>JAKWIY010001949.1:0-13090 GCA_027704805.1 Solanum corneliomulleri | reverse complement strand
TATGGTCGGATGAGTGCGAATAGAGTTTTCAGAAACTCAAGACTTTGTTGACTACCGCACCTATCCTCACCTTACCGGTAGAGGGTAAAGACTTTCTTGTTTATTGTGATGCATCCTATTCGGGTTTGGGTGCAGTGCTAATGCAAGAGAAGAACGTGATTGCTTTATGCTTCAAGACAATTAAAAGTGCTGCATGAAACGTAACTATCCAACTCATGCTTGGAATTGGCCGTGTGGTAGTGTTTCATTAAAGCAATGGAGGCATTATTTATATGGGGTTAAGTGTAAAATCTATACGGATCATCGTAGTCTACAGTATTGTCTTTACTCAGAAAGATTTGAACTTGAGACAAAGGAGATGGATGGAGCTACTGAAAGACTACGACATCACTATTTTGTATCATCCGGGGAAGGCGAATGTTGTGGCAGATGCCTTGAGTAGAAAGGTGGGAAGCATGGGAAGTCTAGCTCATTTGTAAGCTTCTAGACGCCCATTGGCTAGAGAAGTGCAGATTTTGGCTAATGACCTTATGAGGTTAGAAGTAAATGAGAAGGGAGGATTGTTAGCTTGTGTGGAGGCAAGATCCTCCTTCCTTGACAAGATTAAGGGGAAGCAGTTTGATGATGAGAAATTGATCCGGATTCGAGAAAAAGTGTTGCAAGGAGAGGCTAAAGAAGCAACAATCGATGAGGAAGGTGTTTTGAGTATTAAGGGAAGGGTGTGTGTACCCCGCGTCGATGAGTTGATCAACACCATTCTGACAGAGGCTCATAGTACAAGGTATTCTATACATCCGGGTGCAACCAAGATGTACTGTGACCTAAAGCAACACTTTTGGTGGAGTAGAATGAAGCGCGATATTGTTGACATTATTGCCAAATGTACAAACTGTCAACAAGTAAAGTATGAACACCAAAGGCCCGGAGGAACGCTTCAGAGAATGCCCATTCCTGAATGGAAGTGGGAGAGAATCGCAATGGACTTTGTGGTTGGTCTTCCAAAGACTATGGGTAAGTATGACTCCATTTGGGTGATCGTTGATAGGTTAACCAAGTCTGCTCATTTCATTCCAGTCAAGGTGACTTACAATGCAGAGAAGTTAGCAAAAATCTACATCTCAGAAATCGTTCGATTGCATGGGGTTCCACTATCCATCGTATCAGATAAAGGTACGCAGTTTACTTCTAAGTTTTGGAAAACATTGCATGCTATTGGGTACTAGGTTGGATCTTAGACTGCATTTCACCTCAGACCGATGGTCAGTCTGAGAGAACGATTCAAGTGTGGAGGATATGCTTCGTGCATGTGTGATAGAATTGGTGGTCACTGGGATAACTTCTTACCTTAGCCGAATTTTCATACAACAATAGCTATCACTCAAGCATTGATATGGCCCCATTTGAAGCATTGTATGGGAGGAGATGTAGATCTCCCATTGGTTGGTTTGATGCATTTGAGGTTAGACCTTGGGGTACTGACCTCTTGAGGGATTCGTTAGATAAGTGAAGTGCATTCAAAAAGTTTCTAGCGGCGCAAAGTAGACAAAAGGAGTATGCAAGACCGAAAGGTTAGAGACTTGGAGTTCATGGAGGGTGAACAAGTCTTGTTGAAGGTTTCACCCATGAAAGGGGTGATGCGGTTTGGCAAAATAGGTAAGCTAAGTCCAAGGTATATTGGACCATTGAGGTACTAAAGCGAGTAGGGGAGGTGGCTTATGAATTAGCCTTACCTCCAGGGCTGTCCGGAGTGCATCCGGTGTTTCATGTGTCCATGTTGAAAAGATACCATGGAGAGGAAACTACATTATCCGTTGGTATTCAGTTTTGCTTGACGAGAATTTGACTTATGAGGAGGAACCGGTTGCTATATTAGATAGAGAAGTTTGCAAGTTGAGGTCGAGAGAAATTGCATCCATCAAAGTTCAATGGAAGAATCGACCGGTTGAAGAGTCTTCTTGGAGAAGGAGGCAGATATGCAGAAAAAATACCCACATCTGTTTACAGATTCAGGTACTTCTTTCCACCTTTGTTTCTCTTCTTTTGATCCTTTCGAGGACGAACGATGGGTTAAATTGGTATCTTTGTAACGACCTGTTTAGTCGTTTTGAGCAGCAGATTTCATTTCTGGAAAAACTGGCTAAGATTACGGACCACCACGACGGACCGTCATAGGCACGGCGGCCCGTCACAGATGTCTCGTTTCAATATACTTAGGAATTCTGAAATTGGGTACTGAAAATCAACTCTCTGAACTTCGTAACGGACTTACAGGACGGACCGTCGCAGGTGTGACGGACTGTCACAGTGTCCTTGGTGAAAAATAAAGTCCTGGCCCTCACGAAGACCTGCGTGACGGACCGTCGCAGTCACGACGGCCCGTCTCAGGTTGCGTAATCCCAGTCAGAATCGGATTTCTTTACACGTTTTAAGGGACGTTTTGGACTATTCTTTCCTTAATTATAGATTTTGTGGGTTTACATTAATAACTCAAATTCTTGAGGGCTAAAAGAGGTAACTTTGGATTAATTAGTGGGGTATTATTGTCATCCTTTACACTTTATTATATGTTAATTAGGGTAAAAGAAAGAGGGTTTGAATAAGAAAAAGAGAAAAGAACAGAGAGAGGGAGAATCGATCAAGAGAGAGAGGAATGAAGCAGCTTTGAGGATTAACTTGCTTGATTTCAATTCTTCGGTGGAGGTAGGTTTTGGTTTTTACGATACTCGTAGTGAACTCTTAATAGTGAATGATATGTATTGGTGGTATTGTAAACCTGTCTATATGCTTAATTGTATGCTTGCATGAATATGATTGTGTGATTTTGATAAAA
Organism: Solanum corneliomulleri; assembly: GCA_027704805.1. Taxonomy (NCBI): domain Eukaryota; kingdom Viridiplantae; phylum Streptophyta; class Magnoliopsida; order Solanales; family Solanaceae; genus Solanum; species Solanum corneliomulleri. Next base: position 10,260 of record JAKWIY010001949.1, on the reverse strand, counting down.
CAAGCATGATGAAAACCATTGAATCCCAAATCTTGAAAGAAACTTTAATCTACTTATTAATGATAATGCCTTGGTATAAAAGAAGGCTTGATGAATTAAAGTAATGGGATTGATGATGCCCTTGTATAGAGAAGGCTTGATGAACGGATAGAATGAGATTAGTGGATCGGAGTGTCACGTTCCGACACATAGTATTAGTGGATCGGAGTGTCACGTTCCGACACATAGTATTAGTGGATTGGAGTGTCACGTTCCGACACATAGTATTAGTGGGACGGGTGTCACGAACCGACACGTAGAATTAGGGATCAGAGTGTCACGTACCGACACATATAGGGGATCGGAGTGTCACGTTCCGACACCATATAGGGGATCGGATGTCACGTTCCGACACATATAGGGGATCGGAGTGTCACGTACCGACACATAGTGGTAGGGGATCGGAGTGTCACGTACCGACACAAGAAGAAGAAAGATAATGAATCTTGAAAGATGATAATATACTCAACATAATGAACTTAATTCCCAAATGAGCATGGTATTGAGGCTTGAGCCCTCATGGATGAACTTAATGGTACTTATTGATGATTATAGTACTTGTTGTTGTTACATGTTGAGTTTAGTTGATTTATGATATTAACTGATATATACTGTTTTCTATTTTGAGTGGCCGATGATATCTACTCAGTACTTGTGGTTGTACTGACCCCCTACTTTTATGTTTCTTCTTTGTTATTTGTGGAATGCAGCAAACGTTCCGTCAACTTCAACTCAACAGTAGATCTAGCCAGTCTTCACTACCTTCGGAAATTCAGGGTGAGCTAATGCGTCTAGCTTGGACTGGATCTTCTTCTTCAAGTCTTGATGCCTTGAACTTCCGGCATGGACTAGCTTTTATGTATTTTTAGTTCTTAGACATTCTTAGTTAGTAATTTGAAATAGATGTTCTTGTGATGATGACTTCCAGATTTTGGGGATATAATAATAGTTTTGGATGTTTTTATTAATGAGTTTAAGTCTTCCGCATTATTTTCTGTTGTTACATTGAAATGTTAATGTTATATGGGTTGGTTCACTCACATAGAGGGTAAATGTGGGTGCCAGTCGCGGCCCCGATTTGGGTCGTGACATTCTTCATGTGAGAATAACCGTTCACACTAACAAAACTGATGCTTTACTCTAAAAAAAAACTCAGATGCGTAAGGTTCATGAAACAAGTTTGTGTCGTGGATTTTTTCCCCAGAGAACAAAAATATGCTCCGCGTTGCGACAGGACATGGAATCCACTGTCTCAAAATTTAATTTCACAAATAATTATTTAGGAACATCTCTGCATCGTGAACTTGTTCGAAGACGATAATTTCGTAACTTTTCTCAAATTTAGCTATTCTGAATCATTCATAAACATCAAGATATCTTCTACCACAAATCACAATCCTTGAATACATTAAAGAAAAGTTAAGAGTAAATTCAAGTAAAACTAAGAGCCAATCCAAGTAAAGTTAAGAGTCATGTAAAGTGAAGTTCATCAATGTTTTAAAGAGTTTTTTCCAAATGTTTTAACTTTGCTTTTAAGACTAGAGTTTCAAGTTAAGTAAAGAGTTGAGTTCATTTCTCAAATGTTTATAAGGGAACTAAGTATTCCTTGAGAAGTTTGCAGGCAAGTAATGGGTAGAGTTTATTGATTATTTAACAAGTTATAGCCAATATGCATGTGTTAATGACTGAAGACTCAAACAATGAAGTGAGCTATTTTTTTTTGACGAGGATTCAAGATTGAATATACAATTCAATTATCCTAAACTTGCCATTACCTTATTTTTGTGCACCACTACCTTAGAATGTACCCGATCGCCCATGTTGATCATGGTGCAACATACCATTCTCAATTGATGACCTGTCTAAATCAATTGATCAACTAGGTGTAGTTAGGATGAATTAAACTAAGGTGCATATAAACTGTGAAGCCATTTCCTTTAACATTGGTAAACATATATGAGTAGTTATTTTTAACTTTATTTGGGGTGAAGAATTCTTGCTTAAACATGTTATAATCTGTTTGCTGCACGTATTGATCGAGAAAATTTCTTAGCGGATACAATAAATTTACAAGATAAAGCTAGCTATGTATAGACCCTTCTGTCTTACCCAAAAACAGCACCAACAACTACAGGCTGAATATTCAAAGTCTGAAATTGTTCAATTACCTGAGCAATTTTCTTATTTCTTTGTTCTTAGTATTGCATATTCTGCATTTCACATGTTGTAATGCAAGTCTTACTGCTTATTTTTTTTTAATGATTTGTATTATGTTGTATATTTTCCAAGGTAGACTGAGTTGAGTTGTTCATTTGCGATTCTGATTTTCTTCTCTTTCCAATAGAGAGTTGGAGTCAATAGTTTCTAAGTGTTTGCCTCGTATTTTATACGTAGTGCGCGTCATGAACTAGTAGATGTAAGTTCGGGAAATGAGATTTTATTTTAAGTTCCAAAGTGTTTAAAGAAATGTTAGGCAAGGATGTGAATTCTAATTGTGATATTAATTAGTGGCTGAACTTTAAGTGTGGTGGGGGGCTGCCTCCACTTCATATTATTAAGTATTAAAAAGAAATCAGATTTTGGAGATGCAATTAGTGGAGCATGTGTGGTGGGGGGCTGCCTCCACTTCATATTATTATGTATTAAAAAGAAATCAGATTTTGGAGATGCAATTAGTGGAGCATGTGTGGTGGGGGGGGGGGGCTGCCTCCACTTCATATTGTTAAATGGTGTAGTGAAATGCTTTGCAACATATCTTCTCTTTCACCACTTAACTTGGGCAGCCATGGAAATGGAGAAAACCAGTTATGAAACTCTTGGCCAGCAGCTGCAAAGAAATTGGTTAGTAATCTCCTTGCTTGGTGTGTTAATTCCTTAGAATACCTTTGTTAATTAGCCTTTAATGTTAAGAAGGGGACGTGAACAGTAGTTTAGGAATTTTGTTTTAGTTATTGAATGTGCTAAGTATGAACAGAAACCATGATCGGATTGCTAGTGGTGTTATGTTAGTGGTTTGGGCTGTTTTGATTGAAGGAAACTGCTGGAAATTCTATTTTGGTGTTATGTATATGTTAATATGCTTATGGGTATATACTCCAAAGGATGAATACGATAAGGTAGATGTGTTGCGAATTATAAAATGAGTTATCACTCGATGTGTCGTTGTTTCGTTACTATGGCTGCCAAAACGGAACTGTTTTGAGGGAGGCTGTTTAATATGATTCGTTGGATTATATGTGTTGTTGGTATTGCTGTGGATATTTGGGTTGTTGTTGGATTGGGATGAAGTAAAGAAAATAGGGGAAGTGCTGCCGGATTTTCGTTAGATTATTAGCTAGCTTACAATAAGTAGTAAAGCGCGACATTTATCTAATTGCGGCCCGATTGTTGCTTGTTATAGATTTTATCCTTGAGCAGTAAATATTGGACGTGCGGCTCGACTATTCGGTATGTAACGCTATCCTTTCCTTCTTTGTTTGGCATGACCTTTAAAATGAGCAAATAACGACAGATTTGATACCTACTTCTAGAACGTCTAGGTGACGTATATTCTTACTTCCACAACTATTCCTTTATATATTGTCTATATCTAAGGCTATGGTGATTTCTGATATTTATGATAGTGCTTCTTAGAGTCATTGAGATTTTACGTTTCCATATCGTATTTAAAGGTTCATAATCTTGATAAAATATTAATCTTTAGTAATACTCCTTGCTGGTTCAAGTTGGTTGTTATATTGAGTTATAAGAAATGATTTTAATTTCATATGGTTGCTCATAATATTCTGCTCGTGCATAGAGTCATTTATCATTTCACCGAGTCCCGGGCCGGGTATTGTTCGTGCGGAGTTTCTTGCATATGTCACCGAGTCCCTCACTAGAGGGCCGGGAATGTATATTATATATATGATTGGTGATGAGGATGGTTATGATGATGATGATGACGGAGATGATGTGATGACTATTTCACCGAGTCCCTCACTAGAGGGCCGGGTACGTATGATGTATATATAATGATGATTATTTTGTCAAGTCCCTTACTAGGGAAGCTGGGCATCTTATATGTTAAAGATATGCATGATTTTCACTTAAAAAGTACATGTGTAGAGATATCTTGTTTCGACTTATCATGTTGGTATCCTGTCATCTTTACCTTATGCTTTACATACTCAGTACATTGTCCGTACTGACCCCCTTTTCTCCGGGGGGCTGCGTTTCATGCCCGCAGGTGTAGACGCTCAGTTCGGTGATCCTCCCGCCTAGGATATCTACTCTGCTGTTTGGGAGAGCTCCACTGTTCCGGAGCCCAATCATTTTGGTACATAACTTTTGTGTAGTCTTTTGCTTGTCTATGGGTATGGCGGGGCCCTGTCCTGTCGAGTTTCACTACTATACTCTTAGAGGTCTGTAGACATCGTGTGGGTTGTATATTTATGTTTTGGATAATGGTCTGGACATGGTTTGTTTGGGATGTCCGTTTGTACAAGTGCAGCCTTGTCGGTTGTGTACATCTTTGTGTATTGTGTAGTGGTAGCCTTGTCGGCTGCGTATGCTATTATGCTTTGAATAGTGGCAGCCTTGTCGGCTCGCGTATGTTGTTACGGTTGAATGGTTATGACTCTGTATGAGATAGATCCACTTTATATATATATATGGGGTTGGGTTTGGCTTGATTTGATTAAATTCCATATTGTCTTAGTTTCAGTTGGTCATACTTGATAGGTTGGTATGTGAGTGTCCAAAATGGGCACTTAGTCACGGCCCATCGGGTTGGGTCGTGACAAAGTGGTATCAGAGCGGTTCTTCCTCGGAAGTGTCTACAGACCGTGTCTAGTAGAGTCTTGTTTATCGGTGTGTTGTGCACCACATCTATAAACAGGAAGCTACAGGACATTTAGGATGTCATCCTTTCTTCTTATTCTAGATCGTGCGATAGAGCTATAATACCAGGATAATCCCTCTCTAATGAATCCCTATGTTTTCAGTTATGCCTCCAAAGAAAGCACAGCCGCCCAGAAGGGCAAATGGTAGCAGAAAGTACTAGTCAGACCCGGAGAGTTACTAGGGCCCGTGCCCAGTCTATGCCTGGTATTGTGCTCCAATCGGAGAGCTCTACTACCACCGCCACCGCTAGAGGAGCTTAGAGCAGCAGCAGCTCCAGTTCGGGGACACCACCACCAGCCCCCGAGGCCCCAGAACCTGAACCTCCAACTCCTCAGCCAGGGGTAGAGGATAGGGCCATGAGAGATGCGGTTCAGTTGCTGACTAGATTAGTGGCAGGTCAAGCTCGCAGGCATGGACTAGGAGTTGATCATGCGGACAGATCTGATAGCTTAAGGGCTCGTGACTTCTTAAGTTGTAATCCTCCAGAGTTCTTTGGGTCAAGGCCCCAGGATGATCTGCAAGAGTTTATTCGTCAGATACAGCGTACATTGAGGATAATTAAGGCTTCGGATATCGAGTCTGTTGAGTTGGCTACGTATCGTTTGCGGGATGTAGATATTAATTGGTATGAGTCTTGGGAGTTATCTAGGGGTGAGGGTGCTCCTCCAGCGGTATGGGATGAATTTGTGGAGGCTTTCCAGGGCCACTTCCTGTCTCCAGAGATGAAGCGAGCTAGAGTCGATAGATTCTTGCGTTTGAGGCAGAATGGCAGGAGCATTCGAGAGTATAGCCTTGAATTTGATTCATTGGCTAGGCATGCGCCTACTATTGTGGCTGATATGGCATACAGGGTACACCGTTATGTGATGGGATTGGATCGTTATCTGATTGACGGTTGTATGGCTGTGACTCTTCAGCCAGGTATGGACATTGCTCGGGTGCAAGCATATGCACAGGGGGTAGAAGATCGGCACACGGACGTCAGTCAGATAGAGATTTTAATGGAGGCCAGCATAAGAGGGCTAGATCAGCAGGTTATCCTAACGAGTTTCGAGGCGGGCAGTCTCAGCAGCATGTTAGATTTTCTTCCCAGCCAGCACAAAGTGCACCCCCACGTTCCATGGGTAGGGGTTCGATCGTAAGGGATATTCGGAAGCTGGTCAGAGCTCTGGACGTCAGGGTCCACATGGGCAGAGGTTTGAGCCAGTCGAGGCCACCTTTGCCTCGGTGTTCTCGCTGTGGTAGGTCCCATCCTGGGGAATGTCGTTGGGCTACAGGTGCGTGTTTTTCATGTGGCCGTCAGGGTCATACTATGAGGGAGTGTCACCTGAGAGGTAGTGCGGGTGGTATTGCACAGCCTTCTGGTTCTGTTGCTGGTTCATCTCCTTCTGTGGCTATGCGTCCTATGGGGCAGGGTATTCAGGCGCCAGCAGGCCGTGGTAGAGGACGTGGTGGAGCTTCCAGTTCTAGCGGTCCCTCGAACCGTATATATACTTTAACTAGTAGGCAGGATCAGGAGGCGTCACCTAATGTGATCACAGGTATATTATCACTATTCTCCCGAAGTGTGTATGCATTGATAGACCCAGGTTCCACCTTATCATTTATATCTCCCTTCGTTGCTAGTAGGATCGGAATAGAGTCTGAGTTGATAGAACTATTTGAGGTAGCTACACCTGTAGTAGATTCTGTCATAGCTACGCGAGTATATAAGAATTGCTCAGTGGTTATATATAGTCGTCGTACCGTAGCAGATCTAATAGAGCTAAATATGATTGAGTTTGATATTATCTTGGGAATGGATTGGTTGGCTGCTTGTTATGCTAATGTTGATTGTAGAGGAAAGATAGTTCGATTTCAATTTCCAGGGGAACCGATTATAGAGTGGAAGGGTAGTACAGTATCGCCGAAAGGTAAGTTCATTTCATACCTTAAGGCTAGAAAGATGGTTAGAAAGGTTATATTTATCATCTGGTTCGGGTGCATGACATAAAGGCAGAGGCACCGACTCTTCAATCAGTCCCAGTAGTTAATGAATTTCCCGATGTATTTTAGAGGAACTTCCAGGCCTTCTCTCCAGAACGGGAGATAGAGTTTACTATAGATGTACTGCCACATACCCAGCCTATATGTATACCTCCTTATAGAATGGCAACCTGCTGAGTTGAAAGAATTGAAAGAGCAATTGAAAGATTTGTTAGAAAAGGGCTTCATCAGGCCTAGTACGTCACCTTGGGGAGCACCGGTACTGTTTGTGAGGAAGAAGGATGGGTCGCTGCGGATGTGTATCGATTATAGGCAGCTGAACAAAGTAACAGTAAAGAACAGGTATCCCCTCCCAAGGATTGACGATCTATTTGACCAGTTGCAGGGTGCTAAGTGTTTTTCAAAAATAGACTTGCGGTCAGGTTATCATCAGGTGCGGGTAAGGGAGGCAGATATTCCAAAGACGGCATTTCGGACCCGATACGGGCATTATGAGTTTAGAGTGCTGTCTTTTGGGCTGACTAATGCTCCAGCGGTGTTTTATGGATTTAATGAATAGAGTGTTTAAACCCTTCCTTGATATGTTTGTTGTTGTATTTATAGACGATATTTTAGTCTATTCACGTTCTGAAGAGGAGCATGCAGACCATTTAAGGACGGTACTTAGGGTGCTTCAACACCAGAAGTTGTATGCTAAGTTTTCTAAGTGCGAGTTCTGGTTGACTTCAGTGGCATTCTTGGGGCATATTATTGGAGCTGATGGTATTCGGTAGACATGCAGAAGATTGAGGCGGTAAAGACTTGGCCCAGACCTACGACACCTACTGAGGTACGCAGCTTTCTGGGGTTAGCAGGATATTACAGAAGTTTGTAGAAATTTGCCTCAATTTCAGCGCCTTTGACAAGGCTAACTCAAAAGGCAGCCAAGTTCCAGTGGACTGATGCATGTGAGCGAAGCTTCCAGCTATTGAAAGACAATTGACTACAGCTCCAGTCCTAACTCTTCCGGAGGGACCAGACGGCTATGTTATTTATTGTGATGCTTCCGGTGTTGTGGGCTAGGATGTGTATTGATGCAGCATCATGGCAAAGTTATAGCCTATGCCTCCCGACAGCTTAGGAAGCATGAAAAGAACTATCCTACTCACGATCTGGAGTTAGCGGTCGTGGTTCATGCCTTGAAGATATGGAGGCATTATTTATATGGTGTCCATGTGGACATCTATACAGATCATAAGAGTCTCCAATATATCTTTAAACAGAAGGAGCTGAATTTACGACAGAGGCGGTGGTTAGAGTTGCTAAAGGATTATGATATTGATATTTTATATCATCCAGAGAAAGCGAATGTTGTAGCAGATGCTCTTAGCCGTAATTCCATGGGTAGCTTGACAGATGTACAACCAGAAAGGAGGGAGATGGTTCGGGAGATTCAGCGGCTATCAAGCCTTGGAGTCCGTCTGGCTAATTCAGAAGATAGTGGAGTTTCTATCAGAGAGGTTGCTGAGTCCTCAATCATAGATGAGGTAAAGAGACACCAATACGAGGACCCCATTCTGGCACAGTATAGAGATGCAGATCTTAAAAAGTAAAAGACCCCATTTAAGATTACACCTGATGGAGTGTTACGATATGAAGGCAGATTGTGTGTACCAGATATTGCGGGGCTACGACGGCAGGTTATGGGAGAGGCACACTCTGCCCGTTATTCTATTCACCCAGGGTCAACAAAAATGTATCATGACCTCAATGCTTATACTGGTGGGATGGCATGAAAAAGGACATAACGGAGTTTGTGGCTCAGTGCTCGAATTGTCAACAAGTCAAGATCGAACATCAAAAGCCTGGTGGATTATTACAGGCGATAGAGATTCCGACTTGGAAATGGGAGATGATTAATATGGACTTCATTACAGGCTTACCTCGCACCCAACGGATTACTCTATATGGGTTATTGTAGATAGGCTGACGAAATCGGCCCATTTTCTTCCAGTCAGGACTACTTATTCGGCTGAAGATTATGCGAGGTTATATATCAGGGAAATAGTGAGACTTCATGGGATTCCCACGTCCATTATATCAGACAGAGGAGCTCAATTTACAGCCAACTTTTGGAGATCGTTTCAGAAGGGATTGGGACACAGGTGAACCTTAGCACAACATTTCACCCTCAGACTGATGGGCAGGCTGAGCGTACTATTCAGACATTAGAGGATATGTTGCGGGCCTGTTTATTGGATTTTAAAGGTAGCTGGGATGATCACTTGCCGCTCATTGAGTTTTTCCTATAATAATAGCTACCATTCTAGTATCCAGATGGCACCGTACGAGGCCTTATATGGGAGGAAGTGCAGGTCACCTATTGGTTGGTTTGATGTTGGCGAGACTAAGTTGATAGGTCCGGATATGATTCAGCAAGCTATTGACAAGGTGAAGCTGATTCAAGAAAGATTATTAGCAGCCCAGAGTCGACAGAAGTCATATGCAGATAATCGGCGTAGAGATTTGGAGTTTAAGATTGGTGACTGGGTATTCCTGAAGGTATCACCCATGAAGGGTGTGATGAGATTCGGCAGGAAGGGGAAGCTCAGTCCAAGATACATTGGGCCTTATCAGATTGTTCGTAAGATAGACAAGGTTGCATATGAGTTGGATATACCATCTGATTTGGAGGCGGTACATCCAGTCTTCCATGTATCGATGCTACGTAAATGTATTGGTGATCCTTCTAGAGTATTCCTTGTAAATGATGTTCAGGTAACAGAGGAGTTGTCATATGAGGAGAAACCCGTAGCTATACTTGATCGACAGGTTAGAAGGTTACGTACTAAGGATGTGGCTTCCGTCAAAGTGTTGTGGCAAAATAATAATAGGGAGGAGATAACTTGGGAAGCGGAAGACGAAATGAAGAATAAGTATCCTTACTTGTTCCCCGTACCTACAGGTAATTCAATTCCTATCTTGACTATATTGATTGATAAATGAGATTATGTAGTAAGTTGTGACTATTGAGGCATCTGTAAGTTACGAAATGCAGGTTGATAGGTATAACTGTTAGAGAGACCTCGTTGGAAATTTTTTTCGGTAATATGCTAACTTAACATTCGAGGACGAATGTTCCTAAGGGGGGAAGAATGTTATGCCTCGTATTTTAATAGTAGTGCGCGTCATGAACTAGTAGATGTAAGTTCGGGAATGAGATTTTATTTTAAGTTCCAAAGTGTTTAAAGAAATGTTAGGCAAGGATGTGAATTCTAATTGTGATATTAATTAGTGCTGAACTTTAAGTGTGGTGGGGGCTGCCTCCACTTCATATTATTAAGTATTAAAAGAAATCAGATTTTGGAGATG
>JAKWIY010001948.1:0-13286 GCA_027704805.1 Solanum corneliomulleri | reverse complement strand
TGGATGTTATTTTCAAGAATATGTAATTTTATTGTGTTTTAGTATTCCTTATGAAGAATTGATATTAGAATTGGTTTACTATATGGCCAAGGTTTAATTAGTAATGGGTGGGTAGTGAGTTGGTTTATAAATGATACTAATAAATTAAAGTATATCCAATAGTTGAGCGCAAAGTATTTTAAAAAAAATATTTATATAGTCTTAAATTTAAATTTGTTAATAAGTGGTCAATTTTGAACCCAAAGGTGGATGACAAAGATATTTTGAAGCCAATAGGTAGATGAGAAATACAGTTTTGAAGCCAATATATGAATAAAATATAGTTTTATACGATTTTTAAAACTTCGAAAGTATTTTAGGCTCTTTTTCGTTAAAAGAAAATAAGTAATGTAACTCAGGATATTACATCTCTAAATCAACAAATGAAATTGGGTTAAGCTACTTTCCTATGAAAACTCAAAAGAGAGTCTTATAAAAGTACAATTTTTAGAATATGCAAGATTTTATGCCTAAAAACTCAATGAATCTCTAAGAAATTAGCCAGTTAGCTAAAGATTGTGCACATTGAGCAGCCATAAATTGAATTCATTATTTGTTAAAATGGTTCCTCTAAATTTATAATCAACAAATTTTAAAAATTGAATTTCATCATTTTCTTTGTTAGCACATATCTGTTGGAGAAAATGAAAATTTCTAACATCAAAAAAGAAAATGAAGAAAAGACAATGATGCAGTCGAGAGAAATTAATTTTAAGAGAATTGTAAAATTAATCCTTTTAAAATTGTTACTTGCTAGTGAAACAGAGAGAAAGGGTTTTGCCTTGGATGATAAAATACAGTACACATATTTTTATGAGAAAATACACTTGTTTAGAAATAGTGCAGGCATGTGTTTCTAGGTTCGGGGCAAACACTATATTCCAATTTTATTGTATAATTTGAATACCATTTTGTACAATTACATGATGTTGTGATAGTCCAACCCTTGTTGGCTTATTATATAAATATAAATAAAAGGTAATTTACCATGAATACCTTTTGTAATTAATGACTCAACTATATCTGATCGTGGGGTATTATATGTATATTTTGTTTCTCTTTCTTTTTATATTTTTCTTTCTTCTCCGCATTCTCCTCTTTTGCGTGATAGCTTGCTTTTTCTGGTTCTGGATTATGAATTTGGCTTATCTATTGGTGGATTGTTATTAGATGTCATTATGATTTGATATTTCGAGTCGGGACAATTTTAAGCTTAATACTGAATTTTAATGAACATGTTCATGACTTGTACTTGAATTTACGAGCCTTCGAGCTTGATCTTGAATCTTGATAAATTTGATCTTTACTTCAAGGTCATTTGAGCTTATTCTTGAATCCGACGATCTTGATCTTAAGTTGTTTCTTGAACTTAAGTGTCCAAATACTTGAACTTGTAGATTTTTAGAAAATACTTAGTATTTGATCCACGAGATCTCTCTCTTGCTACTTGTTAAAATTTTGTCATTTTTCTTCATGATGTGGGCCCCTATTTATGTTATAGAATGGAAGAGTTGTGGCTACTGGCTAGCATAGACTTCCTCTTATCAATCTAATTTAAGTGACATGATGATATTTGATTAGTCAAAATATGTCACTTATACTCCTGTGACACATTTTTATTTTTCTTTGATTTGGCTAGACATGTTATGTCACATGATACGTCACATAATCGTATTGATTCTTTTTTACTTGGTAAGCTACGCCATTTGACATGTAGCATTAAATTGGGCTTGTAGAATGAGATGACATCTTGGACTTTGGCAACGTAGGCTTGACATTTATTATCTATTTTGACGGGCTAACCTAATGAAATTTAACTTTTATTAAATCTTTACTTATTGAACTTAATTAATTAGTCAAATCATACTAAACCATAATATTTATTTGAACTAATATATCTTCAATTTAATATAATCTAAATTTCGTACAGATTTAAATTTAACAAAACTTTGTTATCCACACAAAGATAGTGAGGTTTAACCATGTTTCATTATTTATTCTCAAAAAAAGGTAGATTAACCATATGAAAATATTGAAAATATTTTTATATATTTAACAAGAAAATTTATCAAAAGCAAAGATTTATAGAAAGAATAAAACTTTTCCAAGGGAATTCATCTTGATTGAAATTAAAAAGTTGGTGATTAGAATTCAAACAAGTACCATACAACATTATAAAATAATATGGATATTGCCCCATTATAGTGACTAGAACTGAATCTTAGGCTCAAGAACAGTTTATGTTCGCTTTGTTTAGTGTTTCGGTCATTCATAATATTGTAAGTATTTTTTTCTTGTGGGGATGGAGAGGTGGGGGGATCCTCAATTTTGAAAGTTATTAGTCGTTTCGAATGTTATTATTGTTACATGATAACATTGATCCTTTGGACCCAACATATTTACTTTCCTTGCCTTTGGATCTAAAACAACTGACTCAAGAGGAATTATTGAGATTTATTTGCCATGCATTGATACATCGAATAAAAGTGATGAAGAAATACAAAATTTTGATGCAATAACGGGTGAAATTGTTTGTGTTGAAGGTGAAAAAAGGGACGCAAACAAGTACTTTCTTTCCGAAAGATTCTTGATGCTTGCTTTTTAGAAGTACTTTTCTGCTTCATGTCTAATAATTCTCAAATTAGATACTTTATGAAGTACTTTTAGGTTACTATTTTATGATGTGATAAATGAAACATGTTATGTTTTCAGTTGTGGTTACACTTTTTTATTCTCATTATTTTTTATGAAGTTAGTTTTGTATACATTGGTGTGTGTCTGATACTTAATTGTTTATAAATTTTATATTGGATAGAATAATAGTATCAATAGTTGTGTTGTGTGCCAAAGTTAAAAGAGACGACATGCAAAAAAGGTATCATTTGAAGCAATGATAATATCCTATACATAGAATCTTTTTTCAAAATTTTGTATCTACTAATAATAAAGTATCGAATATTTTGCAATTGAAAAAAATGATATTGATACTTAAGAATGTAAAATTGTACTTGATACATAATTCTAACTACTATAAAAAGTCAAATTGATACTTAATAGAAACAATAAGCTTTAATATGATACATAAGAATGTAAAATTGTACTTGATACATAATTCTAACTACTATAAATCAGCCAAATTGATACTTAATAGAAAGAATAAGCTTTAATATGATACATAAAAATGTAAAATTATACTTGACATATAATTCTAAATACATATCATAAATCAGTCAAATTAATACTTAATAGAAACAATAAGCCAACTGATGAAACATTATGTTGTTTACCTTGAAAGTTAAATAAGTAATTTTGAAAGATTCAATGGTTCCATTACCAGATAAGAAACTTGCCATATCTATACAAATGAATGCTTCGACGGTCACGAAAAGAAAGAAAAAGAACTCAAGTGATAAGCCAACTATGAGTAGAAACCGTTGTGGACATTATAGGCATGAAAGTCACAACACACGATCTTGTATTTTCTTACCCAAAGAAAAGTGATACATTTTTTAAAAGAAAAATACATTCAACTTCCGATCACTACAACAAATTTGATTATCAAGGACAAATGTTTTCGTCATTAATAAATCATATTTCGTCACTAAAAATCTTGTGTGACGAAAAATTCTTCGTCACTCAGTCGTCGCTAGACGATTTAGTGCTTTCGTCACTAAAAATGTTATATTAACTACAAAAAGAAAAATTGTCCCAAATGCTTAAACATTCGTGACAAATTTATTTGTCATAAAAAGTATATTTTTTGTAGCTAATAGTATGCTTTGTCACTAAAAAATTTATTAATACCAACAAAACTATATCGTCGCTAGTTAGTTTACTTCAATCAGTGACGAAATCAATTGTCTCTAAAGTTATATGTATTTCGTAGTTGAACAAAATCTAATTTCGTCACTAATGATTATATTTTATTACAAAAAATTATTTTCTTCTTAAATATATATCAATTTTTTTCAACCCTGACCAGGAGCTCACACATTATGCTGCCTTGGGTAATTGAACTCACAACCTTAAGGTTGGATGTGAATAGTGTTTACCATTAGACCAACTCTCTCTTGTTGTTCATTTTTATTTTATTTTATACTTCATTCACTTCTTTCAAACTTATCTTTTGTGGAAACAATATTATATGATTATTTATACTCGCAAATGCATAAAATTTACCACCCACAATTCATTCAAATTGTAACGACCTGTTTAGTCGTTTTGAGCAGCAGATATTATTTATGGAAAAACTGTCTTGGTCGATGGATCCCACAACGGACCGTCATGGGCACGACGGACCGTCGAGGGGGTCTTGTTCCAAAACACTTAGAATTCTGCAATTTGAGTACTGAAATCGACTCTCTGAACTTCGCGACGAAATGGCAGGATGGACCGTCACAGAACCTTAGTAAGAATTTAGTCTCTGAACTCTGTGACGGAAGCAGCAGGACGGATCATCGCAGGCACGACGAGCCGTCACAGGCTGCGTAATCCAAGGCTGGGTCGGATTTCTGTTAAATGTTTTAAGGGGCGTTTTGGACTATTCCTGCTATAATTATAAATTTGGTGGGTTAATGTTAATAATTTGACTACTTGGGGGTTAAAGGAGATAACCTTGAATTAATTAGTGAGTTATTCTATCAGCTTTTATAATTAATTACATGCTAATTAGGGTAAAAGAAAGAGGGTTGAATAAGAAAAATAGAAAGAACAAGAGAGAGGGAGAAGACACGATCGAGAGAGAGAAGAAACGAAGAGGAAAGCAAAGTTTTGAAAAAGTAGATTTCTTGATCACGAATTCTTCGGGGAGGTAAGTTAGGGTGTTTATGCTATTCGTAGTAAACTCTTTAATAGCGAATGATATGTGTTGGGTAGTATTATAAAGCCTTCTATATGTATTGGTGCTTGCATGATGTGATTATATAATTGTGATGAATTGCATGATGAAGCTATTGATATTTAAACCCTAAAATTTACTTTGTTAATGATGATGCCTTTGTATAAAAAGAAGGCTGATGAACTAAGTAATGAGATTGATGATGCCTTGGTATAAAAGAAGGCTTGATGAATTAAAGTAAAGTAATGAGATTAGAGGATTGGGGTGTCACGTTCCGACACCCGGAAGTATATGGATCGGGAGTGTCACGTTCCGACAACAGGATAGTATATGGATCGGGTGCCACGTTCTGGTACTAGGATAGTATATGGATCGGGTAGTGTCACGTTCCGACACCAGGATAGTATATGGATCGGGAGTGTCACGTTCCGACACCAAGATAGTAGTAGTGGAGCGGAGTGTCATGTACTGACACAAGAGGAATAAAGATAATGCATCTGAATTATGATAATATACTAAATCTGAAAGAACTAATTCCCAAATGAGTATGATGAGGAGGCGTGAGTCCTCATTGATGTGCTTGGTGTTGTGACCAAGGGTATGGTAATGTAAATGTCGCATGTTAAGAATATTAGTTGATTTTATGTATTATATGATATATACTGTTTTCTATTCTGAGTTGGCCGATGATATCTACTCGGTACTTGTGCTTGTACTGACCCCTACTTGTATTTGTTTCTTTGTTAATTGTGGAGTGCAGCAGCAACGTACCGTCGTCTTCAATCAACCGCAACTCTAGCCAGTCTTCATCAAGCCAGATTAGATTGAGGGTGAGCTATTGCTTCTAGCTTGGACTGGATCTTCCTCTTCATGTCTTGATGCCTTGAAATTCGGGCATGGACTAGGTTTTACTTATTTTAGCTTCTTAGATACTCTTAGATTAGTAATTTGAGGATAGGATGTGCTTGTGGTGAGACTTCCAAATTTTGGGGATAATGATTGATAAATTGTAGAAGTTATTTTAATTGATTTCGTTAATGAGTTTTAAGTCTTTCGCATTTTATTTGTTCATTATGGTTTAAAATGTTGGGGTTTAGATTGGTTGGTTCGCTTCACATAGTAGGAAAGGTGGGTGCCACTCGCGGCTCGATTTGGGTCGTGACAAACTTGGTATCAGAGTATTAGGTTTGTGGTCTCATCACACAAGAACGAGTCTAGTAGAGTCTTAAGGAACGGTAGGGGGGACGCCTTTACTTTTCTTGAGAGGCTATAAGACTTAGGAAATTCCATTCTTTCTTTCTTTCATTCGTGCTATTACTTGGATCCAATTGGTATCTAGGTGATACAAATTGGTATCTGACCATCTTTACTCTATTTCGCAGATGGTTAGAACTAGAGCAACGAGTGCACCAACACCAACACCGGTAAGACAAGATGCGTCTGAGCCAGCCACAGGGGTTGTTGCTCGGGAAGGAGCAGTGGCAAGAGGCCGTGGTAGAGGTCGTGGGAGGACGTCCTCTAGAGGAAGAGGACAAGCACCTAGCCCATCTGGTACTAGGGCGGTGACTCCTCCACTGACTGAGGAAGTGATAAGAGAGGGTGGGGAAGGGGAGAACGAACAAGTGCAGAATGAGGAATTACCACCCCAGCCTACCCCAGAGATGATTAATCAGGTTCTTGCTTATCTTAGCGGGTTATCTGATCAAGGCCAGACACGTCCAGTGTTTTCTGCACCATCACCTCAGGTTCCAGAAGTACGACAGGCCGCTGCTGAGGCTCTCCGCGTGGATGCCTCATAAGAAATAGGCATGTTTCCTCGTTTGACTACAGGGCCTATAATGACAAACGATCAGCATAAACTTTTCAGTAAGTTCTTGAAATTGAAATCTCCAGTCTTCAAGGGTGCTAAATCGGAGGATGCCTACGATTTTGTGGTTGATTGTCATGAGCTACTACACAAGATGGGTATAGTAGAACGATTTGGTGTGAGTTTGTGACCTATCAGTTTCAAGGGAACGCCAAAATGTGGTGGCGGTCACATGTTGAGTGTCAACCAATAGAGGCACCACCTATCACTTGGGCATCATTCTCTAGCTTGTTTATGGAGAAGTATATACCCCGTACTTTGAGGGATAGGAGGAGAGATGAGTTTCTAAGCCTAGAGCAAGGCAAGATGTCGATTACTGCTTATGAGGCTAGGTTTCGTGCACTTTCCAGATATGCCACCCAGCTTTGTTTCAGTCCACAAGAGCGGATTCGCCGTTTTGTGAAGGGGTTGAGGTCAGAATTACGGATTTCAGCCTTACAGGTAGCGGCTACGGCAAAATCCTTTCAAGAAGTGGTAGACTTCGTGATAGAGGTGGAGGGAGTGAAGCCAGATGACTTCACCATGGCATCGACATCAAAAAGGTTTTGTAAGGGAGGTGAGTGTAATGGTTCTTACTCCAGAGGGCAGGGTTCAGGAGGTTATCCATCCCGACCCATTCAGTCTTCACTACAGACTGTAGTTGGGGGTCCACCTCAGACCGGTCAACATTTCTCTGAGGTTGGAGGTTATTCCAAGACTTCATCATATTCACAGAGACAGATGCTTGAATCTAGAGAGTGTTATGGATGTGGAGAGACTTGACACATTAAGAGGTATTGTCCAAAACAGTGTTACAAACCTCCCATAGTCAGAGGTAGAGGTGGTCATGGAAGAGGCCGTCATTCTGGAGGACGTGGTGGTCGAGGTAATGGTGGTCACCAAAACGGCCGGGGTGACGGGAAAACTGGAGCCACTACAGCACAACATGGTAGGGGCAACGGGTAGACAGGCGATAGGGCCCATTGTTATGCTTTCCCTGGGAGATCTGAAGCGGAGACATCTGATGCTGTCATCACAGGTAATCTTTTGGTTTGTGATTGCATGGCTTTTGTATTGTTTGATCCTGGATCCACATTTTCTTATGTAACTTCTTCATTTGCTACTGGTCTTAATTTACCTTGTGAATTACTTGACATGCCTATTCGTGTATCTACTCCGGTGGGTGAGTCTGTGATAGTTGAAAGGGTATATAGGTCTCGTCTGGTGACGTTTGTGGGGAGCAATACTCATGTAGACTTTGTTATCCTATAAATGGTTGACTTTGATGTAATTCTGGGTATGACTTGGCTTTCTCCAAATTTTGCAATCTTGGATTGTAATGCTAAGATTGTGACGTTAGCCAAGCTTGGGATAGATCCGTTAGTGTGGGAGGGCGACTACACTTCCACTTCGGTTCGTATCATCTCCTTTCTTCGTGCTAAGAGAATGGTTAGTAAAGGGTGTTTAGCTTTCTTGGCACATCTCAGGGATGACACTAACCAAGTACCTTCAATTGAGTCGGTTTCGATAGTCCGTGAGTTTCAGGATATGTTCCCTGCAGATCTTCCTGGCATGCCACTGGATAGAGATATTGACTTCTGCATCGATCTGGAACCGGGTACTCGCCCCATTTCTATACCCCCTTATAGAATGCCTCCCGCGGAATTAAGGGAATTAAAGGCCCAACTTCAAGAGTTGTTAGGTAAAGGTTTCATTAGACCAAGTGCATCCCCTTGGGGTGCTCCTGTTTTGTTTGTGAAGAAGAAGGATGGAAGCTTTCGGATGTGCATAGATTATAGACAAATGAATAAGGTAACTGTTAAGAACAAGTATCCTCTTCCTCGCATTGATGATTTGTTCGATCAGTTACAAGGTGCTTGTACCTTCTCAAAAATCGATTTGAGATCCGGTTACCATCAATTGAAGATACGGGCAACGGATGTGCCCAAGACTGCCTTTCGGACCAGGTATGGACATTATGAGTTCTTAGTAATGTCTTTTGGGCTTACGAATGCCCCTGCTGCTTTCATGAGCTTGATGAATGGGATTTTTAAGCCATATCTGGATCTCTTTGTCATTGTATTCATTGATGATATATTGGTATACTCAAAGAGCAAGAAGGAACATGAGGAGCACTTGAGAATTGTATTGAAATGTTAAGGGAGAAAAAGCTTTATGCCAAATTCTCCAAGTGTGAGTTTTGGCTAGATGCAGTGTCCTTCTTGGGGCATGTGGTTTCTAAGGATGGGGTGATGGTGGATCCTTCCAAGATCGAAGCAGTGAAAAGTTGGGCAAGACCCACTAATGTTACAGAGGTGAGGAGCTTCGTTGGTTTAGCTAGCTACTACCGCCGATTTGTCAAGGGGTTCTCCTCTATTGCTCCAAATTGACAAGCTTGACTAAGCAGAATGTTCCATTTGTATGGTCGGATGAATGTGAGGAAAGCTTTCAGAAGCTCAAGACCTTGTTGACTACTGCACCAATCCTTACCCTTCCAGTGGAGGGTAAGAACTTCATTGTTTATTGTGATGCATCCTATTCTGGTTTGGGTGCAGTGCTAATGCAAGAGAAGAATGTAATTGCTTATGCTTCGAGGCAATTAAAGCTGCATGAACGTAACTACCCGACCCATGATTTGGAGTTGGTTGCGGTAGTGTTTGCATTAAAGCAATGGAGACACTATCTATATGGGGTTAAGTGTGAAGTCTATACGGATCATCGTAAACTACAGTATGTCTTTACTCAGAGGGATTTGAATTTGAGACAGAGGAGGTGGATGGAACTACTGAAGGACTATGATGTTACCATCTTGTACCACCCAGGAAAGGCTAATGTTGTGGCAGACGCCTTAAGTAGAAAAGCGGGGAGCATGGGAAGCCTAGCTCACTTACAGGTTTCCAAACGCCTATTGGCTAGAGAAATCCAAAACTTGGCTAATGACTTTATGAGGCTAGAAGTAAATGAGAAAGGAAGATTTTTGGCCTGTGTGGAGGCAAGATCTTCTTTTCTTGACAAGATCAAGGGAAAATAGTTTACTGATGAGAAACTGATTCGGATCCGAGATAAAGTGTTGCGAGGAGAGACTAAAGAAGCAAAAATCGATGAGGAAGGTGTTTTGAGAATTAAGGGAAGGGTATGTGTACCCCGCGTCGATAATTTGATCCACACTATTCTTACAGAGGCTCATAGTTCAAGGTATTCTATACATCCTGGTGCAACCAAGATGTATCGTGACCTAAAGCAACATTTTTGGTGGAGTAGAATGAACTGTGACATTGTGGAGTTTGTCGCCAAATTTCCAAATTGTCAGCAAGTAAAGTATGAACACTAGAGGCCTGGAGGAACATTTCAGAGAATGCCCATTCCGGGATGGAAGTTGGAGAGAATCGCAATGGACTTCGTGGTTGGTCTTCCAAAGACAATGGGTAAGTATGACTCTATTTGGGTGATTGTTGATAGGTTAACTAAGTCTGCTCATTTCATTTCGGTCAAGGTGACTTACAATGCAGAGAAGTTAGCCAAAGTTTACATCTCGGAAGTTGTTCGATTGCATGGGGTTCCACTCTCCATTATATCAGATAGAGGTACGCAGTTTACTTCTAAGTTTTGGAAAACATTGCATGCTGAATTAGGTACTAGGTTTGATCTTAGTACCGCATTTCACCCTCAGACCGATGGTCAGTCTGAGCGAATGATTCAAGTGTTGGAGGATATGCTTCGTGCATGTGTGATAGAATTTGGTGGTCATTGCGATAATTTCTTACGCTTAGCAGAATTCTCATACAATAATAGCTATCACTCAAGCATTGGTATGGCCCCATTTGAGGCACTGTATGGGAGGAGATGTAGGTCTCCCATTGGTTGGTTTGATGCATTTGAGGTTCGACCTTGGGGTACTGTCCTTTTGAGGGAATCGTTAGATAAAGTGAAATGCATTCAAGAAAAGTTTCTAGCGTCTCAAAGTAGGCAAAAAGAATATGCAGATCGAAAGGTTAGAGACTTGGAGTTCATGGAGGGTGAACAAGTCTTGTTGAAGGTTTCTCACATGAAAGGGGTGATGCGGTTTGGTAAGCGAGGTAAGCTTAGCCCAAGGTATATTGGTCCTTTGAAGTACTTAAGCGAGTAGAGGAGGTGGCTGATGAATTAGCCTTGCCTCCAGGGCTGTCAGGAGTGCATCCGGTATTTCACGTGTCTATGTTGAAAAGATACCATGGGGATGGAAACTACATCATTCGTTGGGATTCGGTTCTGCTTGATGAGAATTTGTCTTATGAGGAGGAACCTGTTGCTATTTTAGATAGAGAAGTCCGCAAGTTGAGGTCGAGGGAGATTGCATCCGTCAAGGTTCAATTGAAGAATCGCCCGGTTGAGGAGTCCACTTGGGAGAAGGAGGATGATATGCAAGAAAGATACGCACATCTGTTTACAGATTTCAGGTATTCCTTTTCACCCTTGTTTCTTTTTCTTGCGATCATTCGAGGACGAACGATGAATAAATTGGTATCTATTGTAACGATCTGTTTAGTCGTTTTGAGCAGCAGATTTTATTTCTAGAAAAACTGTCTTGGTCGACGAATCCCACGACGGACCGTCATGGGCACAACGGAGCGTCGAGGGGGTCTCGTTCCAAAACACTTAGAATTTTGAAATTTGGGTACTGAAATCGACTCTCTGAACTTCGCGACGAAATGGCAGGACGGACCGTCACAGGCATGACGGGCCGTCACAGAACCTTAGTAAAAATTTAGTCTCTGAACTCTGTGACGGAAGCAGCATGACGGACCGTCGCAGGCACGACGGGCCGTCACAGGCTGCGTAATCCCAGGCTGGGTCAGATTTCTGTTAAATGTTTTAAGGGGCGTTTTGGACTATTCCTGCTATAATTATAAATTTGGTGGGTTAATGTTAATAATTTGATTACTTGGGGGTTAAACAAGATAACCTTGAATTAATTAGTGGGTTATTCTATCAGCTTTTATACTTAATTACATACTAATTAGGGTAAAAGAAAGAGGGTTGAATAAGAAAAATAGAAAGAACAGAGAGAGGGAGAAGAACGATCGAGAGAGAGAAGAAACGAAGAGGAAAGCAAAGCTTTGGAAAAGTAGATTTCTTGATCACGAATCCTTCGGTGGAGGTAGGTTATGGTTTATGCTATTCGTAGTAACTCTTAATAGCGAATGATATGTGTTGGGTAGTATTATAAAGTCTTCTATATGCTTAATTGTGTGCTTGCATGATGTGATTATATAATTGTGATGAATTAGCATGATGAAGCTATTGAATCTTAAACCCTAAAATTTACTTTGTTAATGATGATGCCTTGGTATAAAAGAAGGCTTGATGAACTAAAGTAATGAGATTGATGATGCCTTGGTATAAAAGAAGACTTGATGAATTAAAGTAATGAGATTAGAGGATCGGGTGTCACGTTCCGACACCAGGATAATATATGGATCGGAGTAGTCACGTGTCCGTACGACAAGGATAGTATATGGATCGGGGGGCCACGTTCCGGTACCAGGATAGTATATGGATCGGAGGAGTGTCACGTTCCGACACAGGATAGTATATGGATCGGAGTGTCACGTTCCGACACCAGGATAGTAGTAGTGGAGCGGAGTGTCACGTACCGACACAAGAGGAATAAAGATAATGAAATCTTGAATTATGATAATATACTAAATCTTAATGAACTAATTCCCAAATGAGTATGATGGGGAGGCGTGAGTCCTCATTGATGTGCTTGGTGTTCTGACCAAGGGTTATGGTAATTGTAAATGTCGCATGTTAAGAATATTAGTTGATTTTATGTTATTATCTGATATATACTGTTTTCTATTCTGAGTTGACCGATGATATCTACTCAGTACTTGTGCCTTGTACTGACCCCTACTTGTATTTGTTTTCTTTGTTAATTGTGGAGTGCAGCAAACGTACCGTCCTCTTCAACTCAACCGCAACTCTAGCCAGTCTTCATCAAGCCAGATTTCAGGGTGAGCTATTGCTTCTAGCTTGGATTGGATCTTCCGTTCATGTCTTGATGCCTTGAAATTCGGCATGGACTAGCTTTTTACTTATTTTAGCTTCTTAGATACTCTAGATTAGTAATTTGAGGATAGATGTTCTTGTGGTGATGACTTCAGATTTTGGGGATAATGATTGATAAATTTTAGAAGTTATTTAATGGGTTTCGTTAATGAGTTTAAGTCTTCCGCATTTTATTTTGTTCATTATGGTTAAAATGTTGGGGTTTGGATTGGTTGGTTCGCTCACATAGTAGGATAAGTGTGGGTGCCACTCGCGGCTCGATTTGGGTCGTGACACAAATGTAGATTATATTTTAATTAAATTTTTTGTTTTTTTAAATATCTTTAAATACTTCAGTTTGATTTTGTCATTTTATTTATTTATTTTTATAAATTTTAAAAATTATTTAGTACAATAACAAATTTATTTTAAATCAGACTTTTGATTAATAAAAAAATGAATAATCAATTCCAGTTGAACATCGATACCAATAACTATAGTACTTCATCATAATATATTTGAAATCCTCGTTAG
>JAKWIY010001947.1:0-12782 GCA_027704805.1 Solanum corneliomulleri | reverse complement strand
ACATCATTTGCCAAATCCAAATCCAAATCCAAAGAAATGACTTTTTATTTGCACTTTGCAAATGACTTTTCATTTTCTCTCCAAAGTAGTTCCCTCACTTTTGATATTCTCTCTTTTCTTTTCTCATTCACACTTGCTAAAACCCAACAGGACCCGTGTTGACAAGGGACATGCTCATATAGTATATAATATGGGGAAATAATGTGCTAAACGAATGAAGTTTTTTTTCTTAGCATATTTAAATCGTGTGACTTATGAAAAATGCATTAAAATAAAGAAATATCTCTTCATAAATATTCTAAATCAAATCAAATAAATTGAAATAGAGAATATAACAAATACGAAAGATGTATCGATAAAATTAAGGAAGAAAAGAAAGCAATTAAGTAATGACATAAGAACTCATACCATGCTTTGCTTGGAAATAATCCTTCATGAATGCTACCAATTGATTATTATAAAGACTTTTGAATTCTAAAAAGGAGCACTATAGTCTATATATATACTTTCTTTTATTTGCACAAATGCCCTACAACACCCTCCAAATCGTTTCTTCTTCTTCACTGTTATAATTTAGATAAAACGTCAAAGTTAACTATTATTGAACAAATCTTGATATTTTAAAGTGAGTTTAAAAATTCGAATCCGATATTATATCAATTGAAATTGTTGAAAATCAGAATATTAGAATATTAAATACAAAACTTTTTTGAGATTATCATCGTTGCTAAAATATTATCAAAACATGATTTAAATATCTTTAATAGACGTATGTCATAATGTTTGAAATGTATCTTTGAGATGTTTCAAAGAAAAAACGTGGGGACAATCAAATGAAGAATATTTGTACTACCAAATTAAAAATTTAAATATCAAATGATATACTTCAGAATACCCTGTATTCATTAGTATACTCGATGTACTCACATAAGTGATTCTTGTGAATACCCTGTATGCCATTCACAAGTTGTACTCCATTCCTTGACGCCATAGAGCGTGCATTGAGCTGTATAGATTGCCGCAGCAGCCATAAATGATGGTGAATTCTTCAACATCTCATATTCCACGAGACAAAGCTCGATTAAAAAGAAAGACAATTCCTCTAGCTGGTACATAATAATTACAACAAAGTAATTCAGATACTATATATGAAAATGAATAAAATAAAATACGAAATCTAACCTTTTTATCAGCTTGAGTAGCTTTGAGAAATCTTCTCATAAAAACGTATGCAGTTGGAAAGGACATATTGTACTGCAATGTGTTGAGCATCAATTTCTCCTGCAGTAAAATTACTTAGGAATTTATTAAATGTCAAAAATAACTGAGATAACTGCGATGATTATTATTACCATTTCAATAACGTCTTTTTTGTTGTAGGTTTCATACGAAATAATCACCAATTCATGCACAAGAGGTGGTAAAATCTCTTCGTATTTGCCTGCTATTAGAAAGGCAACGAGACCAACAAGCTGCAGTTTGTTTTTGGCAACAACTTGTTTCTCTAAAAATCGGTCTAACAAATTAACAGTAAGAAATAATGTCTCTTCCTTGAGCTCGAACTTATCATTTACCTGTTAGTTTATTAGAATAATTATAAGAAAGTTAAGTAACAATTATACCTTTAATTAATTCTGATTATTTCCAATGTATTCAATTTAATTACCTCAATGATCCAGTCTATTAGTACACCTCTCATATTCCCATTGATCTCAGATTGTTGTTCCATATAGTTTGGTGAAACACAACTATAAACCTGAAATACATTGGGCAATATTACTTGTGATTTCATAAAGAAGGTAAAATAGGTAGAAAAAGGTACTCTACACCATTTGTTTTGACTTGGTACAGAGTTTATTAAGATACTAAATCTTCTGTTGTCATATACATGGAATGTTTTAAAATGTCATTTACATGATTTTAAATATGTTATGTGGAAAGTTGAAATTAAAGAATTGTCAAAAAGAAAAAAGACATTTTTACTAACAAATTGAGTGATATATTCGTAAGGTACTTATTAAATTACATCTAATGTGTATGTGTTATGTTAATCAAGGAAAGGAAGTAATTGATATTAAAAGTTTTAACTAAACATAAGGTTGATAATTTAAGAAGACATGATAAATTTATATAGTCTGCGCACTAACAAAATATTTATGTTTATAATACTATCAAATTAAGTTGACCAACAATAACATATAACTTTACAACATGTAAACATTATTCGCGCTATATATATAACTTAGATCCTTCTAACGAAACTAGACTAACCTCCATTTTCCTGTAGTAGGCATACAAATCTCCCACATATTCAACTCCAGCAAGAGGGTTTTTTGCATCATCATTGTCAATGTCTATTAACGCCTCCTCAAACACATCCTCCATTTCAATCTCCACCTCCTGAATTTGTAATCGCGCATATGTATAGAACATCAACACAAATTAATACCACTAGAAAGTAAAATTCAAAATAAATTTTCTAATAATTTGTGTGACCTTGTCATTTGAGAATGATTCAGGTTGTTCCAAACACATAGGAACTGGTTGAGCTTCATTTGTGTGATGTTCCTCCCATATCGTAAAATCTCCAATAGCTAGTTTTGGTTTCTTGGTTTCCTGTTCAAAATCATTTGAGTACACTTAGAAAGAATTAAAAAAAAAAATAACTTTTACGTTTTAACTTTTTACATGAGATCGAATTTTTTTTACCTCAAGGTAATGTTGGTGTAAGGTACCAATTTGTGTAGCACCAAATTTCCTTCATTTAAAAATTTATACTTAATGTATCAGCTAACTAACCAAAAATATAATTAAGCAATAGTGACATTGACATTACTAAAATCTATATACAAAATTCAAAAAAAATAATTAAATTTAAAGTTTATGGTCTAACCTCCCGTTTGTTCTAAAATCAAGAAATAGAAAACCCCAAATGAATTATATAAAACGAAAACACATCAAAAAATAATAATTTAAAGATTGAAACAAGGATTACTCTGATAATTCGCGCTTATTAACAACGCAAGGATATCGATGAGCTCCGACTAAATTCTGGTTTATAACACTAAATGCTCTTCTAGTTTGTGTCCTCTCCCCTCCAATCTTGAAAATTTGTGCGTTACCACCTTTCATTCATATATCAAAAAAAATCTTTAATTAAACAAAAATTTTGTATACCAAAAATCAAATTAAAAAAAAATGAAAAACGAAAATCCATATAGTTACCTTGCACATTTGTGAATTTATTCTGGTCCATTTTTTTTTTTGTTGAACAAATGAACAAATGAAAAGAAGAGAAGGGAGAAAATAATGTATTGTATATTATGTCTTGGTGAAACATAATTAGATGTGACATCTCTTTATATACTACCAAAAAAAAAAGACCGTTGTGACAAATTAATCCAAACATGGTAGACTGCTAAATTACTTTCTATAATTTCTTGATTTAACTGGATTTGAGTCATATATATTCTTTACTATGAGATTGTCACTTAATTAACTTGTCATATTTGCTATATTTTTTTGTAAAAAAATTATAATTGTTATTTATAGGCAATTTAATGTATAGTTGACCGCTAGTCACTGCATAATCTATATTCTAATTACACAAAAGTCTTCACGTAATACATAGCCGTTGGAAAAATATATCAAAGATATAAATAAAAATAAATCAAAAAAGTATTCTATGATGAAACATAAGTTTCTTAATTATTTATATCATATATGTCACGACCCAAAAATGGACGTAATTACACTCATCTTATCCATGAAGACAAGTCAGTCTAAAATTCAATTAATATAGTGAATGCGGAATTAAAACGTGAATAAAAGTCTAATACTATAGAATATTGCGCAAAACAAGCTAAAAGGTTTAAGAGTGATTAATATAATTACATAATAACAAATATTATATGTAGTTACGAAATTATTAGCTATGACATCAAATTTGTCACTAATTATTTGTTTTTAGTGACAAAAGTTTACTTTTCGTATTTAAATATATGAGACACATATTTTTAGTGAAGAAACATAAAAAATCATAGCAAAGTTTTGTCCACTAAAATTTTCCACCAAAAAATTAATTAACTTCATTTGTTTGGTAGTGTTAGCAACGAATTTAAAGTAATATGCGACACATTATTTCGTCACTAATAATGTATCTAATTCATAAAAAAATATGTTGTGTTATAATTTATTAAATTTTGATTGAAAAAATTCATCTAAAAAACATGTTGTTATAATATCGACAAATTAGAATTCACAATTAAATATTATAAATTTTATCTATAAAAATTAAAATTTAATTATAACATTTATTTTACATAATTCAGAGGTAATTTTAACCCTTCTCCATTTATTTATAACAACAGAATTAAGGTCAACTTGATTAAACCCCAAAACCTGGTTGTCATGTGGACAAATACAAATGAATCAAAAGAAAAATACAAGTGTCATGACATTATTTCTAGAGTAGAACAAGATCATAAATATGAGTAAGAAGGTCCGCAAAAATGACAGGCAACCACCTCACAAATCTCCATAAAAGCCTCGTACAAGGAGAAGAGAAAATATCACAAAGGTCCATGCTTATAACCTATAAAAAATTGTAGAAGAGTATCAAATCACACGGTACTCAACAAGTAAACATCTGAACACAAGCTAAAGGGATAAAATACGGGTATTCTTACACCCCAAACGAACCTCCACAACTACAACCTGCAAAAACCAGACCAACCTAACATTTCACCATTTACAAGCACATATCTCAACAACATTCTAACAATCACTATATCAATCAACAAAGTTCAATATTTATAATAACAACCACACAAAAAACAAGGCTCAATCACAATATCAGCAACACACAAGATCAAGTTCATTGAATAGAGGTAACAAAATATCAAGTATTTTCCAACTATCAGTAAAATATATAATCATAAAGAATGAAGAATGTCATGGGATGCAATCCAATATGACACCATGAAATGATATGCCTCAAAATACCAATTGTACCTCTCAGCCGTATATATTGAGAGTTCATGACTCATGGGGGACTCACGAGATTCATATACCGACACGGACGATCTCCACGTGTCTGTGCGGACGATTTCAATGCACTATCATAAATTAAATAAATTTCACACGGACAATCTTCACGTGCTCAAAATATAATCATAGCTTCTCCATCTCAAAGACGATCTCCACATGGCCAAATAATCATACTCGATCTCAACACGAATGATCTCGACGTGTTAGACCTTTACTCATACTCAATCTCATGTCAATGCATGTGCACAATATGATATCAAATAAAGGTGATGATGAAACATCTCAATACATTAAATGTCGCTATGAGATATAATCACCTTAATTATCACAATAATATGTCTTCGGTAAAGAATATAGTCACACATAATAAATAAAGTCAATAATATATTGGCTAATGCCCATATGCTTTGTCATTCTCGTATTACAATTCAAATTCTATAGTAATAAACTTTGCCTTTATAACATTGGTACTCGTACCATTTTCAACCCATCACACACAAACAATTAATCGCGTTACCTTTACTATCTCTTTTCATCATTAGAATTAATCAATGTGGAAAAGTCAAGCCTTCACCAAGTCCTATTACTCCCAAACACATATCACAAGGAAATATGCGAATTTCATATACTTAATAATGATTTAGAAATTCACTTGCCTTGATCAATCAAGAATTCAGGGAACTTGAGTCTTCCCCTTTCATTGAACTTCCAACTCAAAGTAATCTATTCAAATAAAATAGTCACGATAAGATTTTAAAACTCACAACACTCATATTACTATGTGTTTATTCTTGAACCAAAAATTCATCCAAATTTATGATTAAGTTCCTAAATCTTGATGTCAATTAACATTTCAAATATCATATTTTCCATATTTCAAATCTAAAGTTAAGTTCCAATTTTTTCAAATAATATAACGTAATAATTTTCATATAATATAATATCACTAATATTTAATTGCATATAGTAATAATAATAGTACCTACACTTGATGTTTTGTTAAATAATTATAACAATAAAATAAAAGAAAGATCCAAATTATTATTAAGTTACATACAATATATATTGAATGGAGAAAACGTAAAAAACATACGTAAAAACCACCTGGGCACCTTTTCATACATAAAAACCACCTGTGCATTTTTTTATTTTTTCAAATTTCAACCTCTCAAATGTGAAAGGAATTTGATCATTAATTATTGATTCAAATAAACATAGCAACAAATTCTCATCCAAAAGCACTTATTGCTCACGCTCTTTTTGTTATTCTTTTTCTCGCACAACTCAATCAACTGAATAACGGTAATATGATCTCATTTATATGATTTAGTATTCGGGGTAAGTGAAATTTAGAAGCTTAATGCAACCTCAACACCATCTCCTTTAACTGTAATTTTCGATTATAAGCTTTAATATTTGCAACATTCTTTAAAAGAGTATTTGTATCAATTTTGTCAAGAAAAATTGTTCATTTCATATTGTGCAATGTGTTGGATTTTGAAAAGGTGTGAATGAAAAATGAAATGTTGCGACTTTTATGAAAAGTTGTGATTTTTATGAAAAGTTGCGACTTTTATGAAAAGTTGTGAATTTTATGGGAAGTTGTGACTTTTATAAAAGGTGACGACCTTTCTGAAAGATTGTGACTTTTCCAAAGGTTTGTGACCTTTCCGGTAAGGCACAATAAGAACTTTTTCGCACTACCCTTTGTTTTCTATAAATTCAGGGATTTCCTCTCATTTTAAATATAATTTATGGACTTCTTCTTCAACTACTAAATCTAGTATTCTAAGTGTACTTTACTGCCGTTGAGTGGTTCGCTGACACCAGAGTTTTTGGTATCTATACTCTGGTGATTGAGATCATTTTACCCTGGGAGGTCATATTCCAAATCAAACCTCGGATACTAGAGGGGAATAATTTCCTTAAGGGGACACTGTGAATTCAGTGGACTTGATCTTTTTCCTATTAAAAATTTTCCAGATTCTTGTATGTGTTTTTTACAAACTTTAGATTTGTGAATTAATTTCAATTCTTCTATTCTTTTGTTCTTCACTGGTTCATTAAACTTGGTAACTTCGTGTTTCTGCAAAGTTTGTTGGAATCAGTAAGATTCTTTAGACACATATTAACAACAATTCTTCTTTAAAAAAAAAATATTTCGTATATTTTTTTTTAAAATCTGTTTATGATTCTAGTTTCGCTACTAGTTTTAATGTTCTAGTTCTGAAAATGTTCTTAAACTTTATTTTCTTACAAAGATGTTGAAAGTTTTGTTCTAAGTATGTTTGGAATACAAGATGCACAACAATCTTAAGGAAATTTATATACTGTTAGTATTTTTTTTATTCTACTGATTTAGAGAATCTGATTATGGAAGTTGAAGATGAATGCATTACTTCTCCATAATTCGTTGCTTTGTTTTAGCAAAGTCGAAGTGAGAATGTAACAAATTTTTTTTTAAGGTATTCCGTTTAAAGATTACCAGGTAACCTTCTTATTAAATTATCTAGGCAGGAAAATAGTTTCTAAGAGTAATCATCTTTGATTTTTTTTTTATCATGTGTATCTTTGGAAAAAGATTTGCAAACCATATATTGTGGAATGAATTTTACTTCGCAGATATTGTTGCTTTTAAAATTCTTTAGTTTGCAAAAATGAGAGATGCATATTTTTGTTTGATAAAATAGTATGTCAAATTGTTATAGTTGGAAGACTATTTGATAAGAAAAACATTTCTATGTGATAAAGAATATGTGTTATTCTGTTTGGAGAAAAAAAGAATTTTGTAGTTTTGTACTCCATGAGAAATGTAGTGTCTGATTTTGTAGACTAAAAACTTTTGTGGTTTTATACTCTGGATAAATTGGACTCTGCAATTGGTTTGAAGAATATGAAAACTTCACATAATAAGTCAGTGTTGTACTTTTGATGTAACATAAAAATAAATTGTACAATTTTGTTTTGTCCTTATTGTTAATATTTAAAATACTAAGTGGCATGTCTATTTATGATAGAGAAAAAATACCAATGACTTAGAATTTGTGATTTTGTGTCTCTATGGAATGAACTTTGACATTGTGTAAATATTGTCAAAGAGAGTTGCAGCACTCTAATTCTTTCGTAGAATAATGTTTCCAACATTAAAATATGTGGAAAAACTATTTTCAAATACTTGAAAAATATTTTTGAGATCACATTTGAAATGTAGGGGTTATTTGCTTATGATTAGACTTGGTGTCTAATTTAACTTTGGAACAAAAGATATGAAATTCAATTATACTTTTGTATTATGTTATACCCACAAAATTCTTGGAGTATATTTGGTATTGTGGTTGTTGAGTTTCTCTATTACTAGTATATAGTGTGACTAGTATGAAACATCCAAATTATATATATACTTGTTCAAAATAATTGTGTTCTTTTATGAAAATAGGTAGTTCTATAACAATCACATTGAAAATTATGGAAATGTCCTTCTGAAAAGGATATTTGACAATCTAAACAATGTTTGTATCACACAAAATTGTAAGAAATAAGAACAAAATATTAGTGAGGAAAAAGCTACCTCGCGAAGAGCTTTACAAACTCAATGTTTTTATTTGTTCTTACTTGCTTGAGTCAATGTATGTGACATGAACACTTGGGGCATGTCAATTACAAAACCTTGTAAGAAAAACTGATCAACTTAGAAGTTTTGCCTAACTTTGAATGCAATAAATAAAAATGTCAAGTTTTTGTGGAATCTAAGTATGTTGATCAATCTTATAAATCTGTTGAAAGGAATTATAATCCCTTAGAATTGATTTACACTGACATTTTTTATATGAAGTTAACACCATCTCATGGTGAGAAAAAGTATTTGTTACTTTTATTGAGAATTGCATTAGAAATGACTATGTCTATTTGCTAAATGGTAAGGATGAAGCAATAGAAATGTCTAGACAATGTAATGTCGAAGTTGAAAATCAGTGTGAAAAAAATATATAAGAAGTGATTAGAATGGAGAGTATAAATCTCATTGTGCAGAAATATGTTTGAAAAGGGAAATATCAAACTACTTCCATATTCACCTCAATCTAATGAAAAACCGAACGTTGAAAGAAATGATGGATGCATTATTTATATGTTCGGATTTACACAAAACTTGTGTGGAGGAACTATCCTTACTGCAAAAGGGATCAACAAAAAGTTTTATCCTTTTAGAAAGAAATCAATTTTGTTTGATCAGAATACAATCTTTTCGATATGAGAAATGGAAAGAAAGGAAATCCAACTTGAAATATTTCAAAGTGTGGGGGTATCTAGTCAAAGTCTAAGATCCTATTCCTAAAAGAATTAAAATAGGACCTATGACTGTGGATTGTAAAATTAGAATTGAGTAGTGTAGAGAAGGTTCTAAAAGGCCTAGGAAATGAAAAGGATAATGTACTTAATAAAGAGATTCAGAGGCTTAGTAAAATGTTAAAGGACATTTACTTCCATCGAATATGATTTTGTAACATTTTCTGTGTCTTCTGTAGACTCATCCTTTGGAAAGATGGTGTCAATAACCAATACTGAAAGTTAATTGATCTTCTTCAAGAAAATAAACGTTTGGGTTCAAAATGAATCTTTAGAAGGAAAAATAACAGTTGATGGAACTGTTGAAAAATATAAAGCAAGACTTTGTGTCAAAGGCTTTAGAAAAAATATAAGATTTTGATCTTGTCGATATATATACTCGTTAGTAATTAGAATTACATCCATTCGGATGCAAAAATTATTATTGTGGTATATGACCTCCAAATTCATCAAATGAATGTGGAAAAGAACTTTCTTAAATGTAGAATTGGAGGAGAAGAAATTACATGGAACAACCCGAGGGTTTTGTGGTACCTGGTAAATAAAAGAAAGTATATGAACTTGTTAAGTCACATTATGGAAGCACCAAAACAATGACATAATTCAATCAAACCATGTCGGCAAATGGATTGAAGAATGATGGAAGTGATAAATGTGTTCACATTAAAATCATAAGGTCATTGTTTGTTTGTATATTGGTGATATGTTGATCATCAATAGAGACACTAATGACATAAATGCTACTAAATGTATGCTATAAATCAAGTGGAATGAAAATTATTGGAGTTGCTAATGCGATCTTAGATATAAGAATTCGTAGAACTCCATAATGTTAAGCATTTTCACGGTCTCATTGCATTGAAAAGGTACTTAACTAGTTCAAATATTTGAATGTCAATATTGTCAAGTGTCCAATAAATGTGAGCTTTGCATTTCAAAAGAGTGAAAACAAAAGTAACTCACAATTGGATTGTGCTAGATTTTTGGAAAGCATGATGTATATAATATAGTGTGTGTGATCAGATATAGCATTTGCTATGTTAAACTGAGTTCGTTCACAAGTGATCCCAAATAAATTCATTAGATGACAATAAATAGAGTTTTGGAGTATTTCAAATAATACTTAAAACTATGTCTTGCATTATAACAATATCCAACAATATTGAAAGATATAGTGATGCAAATTAAATCATCAGAAGAATAAAGTAAAATTCACGAGTGGATATGTATTTACTATTGGTAGAGGAGCAGTCTCTTAGAAATATTTCAAAAGAGACATGTAGCGCTAGCTCTACAATGATCTTTGAGCTAGGTGCTCTAGATAAGGTCGGTGAATAAGTTAAAAGACTCCGGAATTTCTTAATAGATATTCTATTTTGGCCCAAACCATTGACATTAGTATTTATACACTTTCACAGTCAAGATGCAATAGGTAGGGCATGGAACATGACGTATAACGGAAAGTCTAGTCATATACGACATAGACATAATACTGTTAGAAAACTACTCTCTAATGGAATAATCAGAATTGACTATGCAAAGTCAAAGGATAATGTGTCGGATCCACTTACAAAAAAAGGCCTAACTAGAGAGAAAGTTAAAAGATCATCTAAGGGAATGAATTTACGGCTTAGGACAAGTCATCATGGCGGTAACTCTATCTAGCAGACTGGAGATCCCAAGATCTAGATTCAAGGAGAAAAACAAAGTTGTGAATGACGGTTCAGCATTGTCAATAAACTCAATTCATTCTCACGATGAAGACAATGCTCAGGGACAAGGATACAACATTAAGGCTTGTTAATGAGTTAATAAAGCTTAATGGTTTTAATGATTTGCTAAGTTTGGCAGAGTTGACCAAATAGTGTATCTACGCGATAACACGGTTAGAAATCACTTATGTGAGTGTGAAGTGTAAGCCGCTTCAAAGAAGATGATTGTCTAAAGCCCATCTTTCTATACACTCATGAAACCAGGAGGTGTTCATGGCTAAAACTAACACAACCGTAAGAACCATAAATGGTAAAGGGTTAATTGTGTGACATATGGTTATCTAGGTATACACAAAAGTTCGACAGTTCAAAGATATCGCATCTACCGATTGACCGAGTATATCCGACATATGTTCACTACGGAAAGTCCAAGGGGAAACCTACTTATCCATATTCAATTAATTCTTGCTTGTAAAGTACACATACTTGTCCGTTTCTTTGTCTTTGAGTCATTCCCCATTCATGCGGGGGATTGTTGGATTTTGAAAAGGTGTGAATGGAAAATGAAAGGTTGCGACTTTTATGAAAAGTTGTGATTTTTATGAAAAGTTGCGACTTTTATGAAAAGTTGTGAATTTTATGGAAAGTTGTGACTTTTATAAAAGGTGACGACCTTTCTGAAAGATTGTGACTTTTCCAAAGGTTTGTGACCTTTCCGGTAAGGCAAAATAAGAACTTTTTCGCACTACCCTTTGTTTTCTATAAATTTAGGGATTTCCTCTCATTTTAAATATAATTTATGGACTTCTTCTTCAACTACTAAATCTAGTATTCTAAGTGTACTTTACTGCCGTTGAGTGGTTCGCTGACACCGGAGCTTTTGGTATCTATACTCTGGTGATTGAGATCGTTTTACCCTGGGAGGTCATATTCCAAATCAAATCTCGGATACTAGAGGGGAATAATTTCCTTAAGGGGACACTGTGACTTCAGTGGACTTGATCTTTTTCCTATTAAAAATTTTTCAGATTCTGGTATGTGTTTTTTACAAACTTTAGATTTGTGAATTAATTTCAGTTCTTCTATGCTTTTGTTCTTCACTGGTTCATTAAAGTTGGTAACTTCGTGTTTCTGCAAAGTTTGTTGGAATCAGTAAGATTCTTTAGACACATATTAACAATAATTCTTCTTTTTAAAAAAAATATTTCGTATATTTTTTTCTAAAATCTGTTTATGATTCTAGTTTCGCTACTAGTTTTAATTTTCTAGTTCTGAAAATGTTCTTAAACTTTGTTTTCTTACAAAGATGTTGAAAGTTTTGTTCTAAGTATGTTTGGAATACAAGATGCACAACACAATGCTCTTGCTGGTTATTGATTGCCGGAAGTTAAGGATCTAATTTAGATGGTATGAACTTTTCACTTTCTCCTTGAGTTTCACAGTGAGCTTTCGTGGCAGTTGACGACTGATTTTAATAGAAATTTTATGTCACGATTCAAATTATCGTGAATGGCACCCATTCTAATTCTTCAATGGGAGGACTAACTACTAACTCAACTTAACCCGTCATGAATAGTTATGAAAATCGAATTATGAAAGAAACAACTAAAAGCAATTTAAAATTTGATAAATGATTGAGTTTCCATAAACTCAATGAATAGTTAAAACATTGTAAAT
>JAKWIY010001946.1:0-13186 GCA_027704805.1 Solanum corneliomulleri | reverse complement strand
ACATAATTATTTTTAATTCGTATATGCTTTTTTTTATTCAGTTGGTTGCATATATGAAGATTGACATATAGATAAAAACATGATGGCGGATCTCTTTGCAAAGGAAGATGGTACAAGGAAAAAAAATGAAGCATAATTAGAGATTATTTTTCACTTTGAAATTTATTAGCAACTTAGTTACTTTCGCTAGAGTTTTTTTAAAATTTTAATTTATGTAAATAATTTAGCTAAATGTATTCTATTGTCAATGTTAATCATTTGATCCTTTACTATTCTATTTTCTCTTTGTTGATGAAAAATAAATATAAATATTTAATTTTAACAACAACAAAATTATGATGATTAGTTTCACTTTTATTATAAATTATAAAAAGTAATTGAAAAATATATTATTTATTTTCATGAGGTCATTTTTTGCGTATGTAACATCTGTCGTCGTTCTTTTTGCTTTGAAATGCATTTATAATTTGTAACGACCTTTTTAGTCGTTTTGAGCAGCAGATTTTATTTCTGGAAAATTGGCTGAAATGACGGACCCCACGACGGACCGTCATGGGCACGACGGATCGTCGAGGGGGTCTCGTTCCAAAACACTTAGAAATTCTGAAATCGGGTACTGAAAATCGACTCTCTGAACTTCGTGACGAAATGGTAGGACGGATCGTCACAGGCGTGACGGACCGTCGTGAGCTCTCGTTTCGAAACACTTCAACTCTTGAAAAGTTGGTACAGGGAACGATTCTCTGAACGTTGTGACGGAAGTGCAGGACGGACCGTCGTAGGCACGACGGGCCGTCACAAACTCCTTAAGGAAATTGAGTCCATGACGGACCTGTATGAGGACCGTCGCAGCACGACGGACCGTCACAGGTTCGTAATCCCAGGGGAGCGGATGTCGGATTTCTGGTTAATTTTTAAGGGACGTTTTGGACTATTCCTGCTATAATTATAAATTTCGTGGGTTAACATTAATAACTCAGTTTCTTGGGGGATAAAAGAGGTAACTTTGAGTTAATTAGTGGGCTACTATTGCCATCTTTTATACCTAATTATATGCTAATTAGGGTAAGAGAAAGAGGGTTTTGAATAAGAGAATAGAAAGAACAAAGGGAGAGAGAGGATTGAACGATAGAGAGAGAGGAGGATCGAACGAGAAGAAGGAACAAAAGCTTTGGGAATTTCTTGCTTAATCACTAATCTTCGGTGGAGGTAGGTTATGGTTTCTCTTACGATATTCGTAGTAAACTCTTAATTGTGAATGATATGTATTGATAGTATTGTAAACCCCTCTATATGCTCAATTGTATGCTTGCATGAATATGATTATGTAATTGTGAATAAACAAGCATGATGAAGCTTTTGAATCCCAAATCTTGAAAGAAACCCTAATTCACTTGTTAATGATGATGCCTTGGTATAAAAGTAGGCTTGATAAATTATATAATGAGATTGATGATGCCTTGGTGTAAAAGAAGGCTTGATGAATTAGGGGATCGGGTGCCACGTTCCGGTACCAGGATAGAAATAGAGGATCGGGTGCCACGTTCCGGTACCAGGATAGAATGAGGATCGGAGTGTCACGTTCCGACACCAGGATAGAATATGGATCGGGTGCCACGTTCCGGTAACAGGATAGTATATGGGGATCGGAGTGTCACGTTCCGACACCAGGATAGTATATGGATCGGGTGCCACGTTCCGGTACCAGGATAGAATATGGATCGGGTGTCACGTTCCGACACCAGGATAGAATGAGGATCGGAGTGTCACGTTCCGACACCAGGATAGTATATGAGGATCGGAGTGTCACGTACCGACACGAGGGGAATAAAGATAATGAATCTTGAAAGATGATAATATATTGAATCTAATGAACCTAATTCCCAAATGAGTATGATGATGAGGGTGAGTCCTCATGATGTGCTTGGTGTTGTAACAAGGGTTATGGTAACTGTAAATGCTGCATGCTAGAGGATTTAGTTGATATGATATTTATCTGATATATACTGTTTTCTATTTTGAGTTGGCCGATGATATCTACTCAGTACCCGTGTGTTTTGTACTGACCCCTACTTTATGTTTTCTTCTTTGTATATTGTGGAGTGCAGCAAACGTTGCCGTCGTCTTCGACTCAACAGTAATTCAAGCCAGTCTTTACTACATCGGAAAAATTCAGGGTGAGCTAATGCTTCTAGCTTGGACTGGATCTTCTTCTTCAAGTCTTGATGCCTTGAACTTCCGGCATGGACTATTTTCTTATGTATTTTTAGTTTGTAGAATACTCTTAGTTTAGTCATTTGAATCGTAGATGTTCTTGTGGTGATGACTTCCAGATTTTGGGGATAATGATAAGTTTTTGAGTTATAGAAGTTGATTATTGATTTTACTTATGAGTTTAAGTCTTCCGCATTATTTTCTGTTGATATTATATTGAGATGTTAAGGTTTAGATTGGTTGGTTCGCTCACATAGGAGGGTAAATGTGGGTGCCAGTCGCGGCCCGGTTTTGGGTCGTGACAAACTTGGTATCAGAGCATTAGGTTCGTTGGTCTCATCACACAAGAACGAGTCTAGTAGAGTCTTAAGGAACGGTAGGGGGACGCCTTTAGTTTTCTTTGAGAGGCTATAAGACTTTAGGAAAATTCCATTCTTTCTTTCTTCTTTCGTGCTATTACTTGAATCCAATTGGTATCTAGGTGATACAAATTGGTATCTGACCATCTTCACTCTATTTCGCAGATGGTTAGAACCAGAGCAACGACCGCGCCAACACCAACACCGGCAAGACAAGAAACATCTGAGCCAGCCACTGGGGCTGTGGCTCGAGGAAGAACAACGGCAAGAGGCCGTGGTAGAGGTCGTGGGAGGACGTCCTCTAGAGGAAGAGGACGTGCACCTAATCCATCTGATGCTGGGGCGGTGACTCCTCCACCGACTGAGGAGGTAGTAAGAGAGGGTGAGGAAGGGGAGAATGAACAAGGGCAGAATGAGGAAATTCCACCCCAACCGACCCCAGAATGGAATCAGTTTCTGGCTTATCTTAGCAGGTTATCTGATCAGGGCCAGACACCTCAGTGTTTTCTGCACCAGCACCTCAGGTTCCGGAGGTACAACATGCGGCTACTATGGCTCCCGCATGGATGCCTCATTGGAGATAGGCACGTTTCCACGTCTGACTACTGGGCCTATAATGACAAATGATCAGCATGAACTTTTCAGTAAGTTCTTGAAATTGAAACCTCCAGTCTTCAAGGGTGCTGAATATGAGGATGCTTACGACTTTCTGGTTGACTGTCACGAGCTACTACACAAGATGGGTATAGTAGAATGGTTTGGTGTAGAGTTCGTGAGTTATCAGTTTCAAGGGAACGCTAAAATGTGGTGGCGATCACATGTTGAGTGTCAACCGACAGAGGCAACACCTATGACTTGGGCCTCATTCTCTAGCTTGTTTATGGAGAAGTACATCTCACGGACTTTGAGGGATAGGAAGAGGGATGAGTTCTTGAGCCTAGAGCAAGGTAGGATGTCGGTCAATGCATATGAGGCTAGGTTTCGCGCACTATCCATATATGCCACGCAACTTTGTTTCAGTCTAAAAGAGCGGATTCGCCGGTTTGTGAAGGGGTTGAGGTCAGAGTTGCGGATTTCGGCCTTACAGGTAGCGGCTACTGCAAAATCCTTCCAAGAAGTGATAGACTTCGTGATAGAGGTGGAAGGAGTGAAGCCCGATGACATCACCTCGACATCGACATCAAAAAGGTTTCGAAAGGGAGGTGAGTTTAATGGTTCCTACACTAGAGGACAGGGTTCCGGAGGTTACTCAGTTAGACCAATTCAGTCTTCACTACAGACTGTAGTTGGGGGTCCACCTCAGACCGGCCAACACTTCTCTGAGAGACCTATGCATGAACCTCGAGAGTGCTATGGATGTGGGGAGATTGGACACATTAAGAGATATTGTCCAAAACAGAGTTATCGACCCCCAATATCTAGGGGTAGAGGTGGTTATGGAAGAGGCCGTCCTTCTGGAGGACGCGGTGGTCGAGGTAATGGTGGTCACC
Source organism: Solanum corneliomulleri (assembly GCA_027704805.1). Lineage (NCBI taxonomy): Eukaryota > Viridiplantae > Streptophyta > Magnoliopsida > Solanales > Solanaceae > Solanum > Solanum corneliomulleri. The sequence goes on along the minus strand of JAKWIY010001946.1, from coordinate 9,123 downwards.
AAAACGGCCGAGGTGATGGGCAAACTGGAGCTACTACATCACAACATGGTAGGGGCAACGGACAAACAAACAAAAGGGCCCATTGTTATGCTTTCCCTGGGTGATCGGAGGCGGAGACATTTGATGCTGTCATCACAGGTAATCTTCTGGTTTGTGATTGCATGGCTTCTGTATTGTTTGATCCTGGATCCACATTTTCTTATGTATCTTCCTCATTTGCTAATGGTCTAAATTTACATTGTGAATTACTTGATATGCCTATTCGTGTTTCTACTCTGGTGGGTGAGTCTGTGGTAGTTGAAGTGGTAAAAAGGTATATAGGTCTTGTTGGTGAACTTGTGGGGAGCAACACTTATGTAGATTTGGTTATCTTAGAAATGGTTGATTTTGATGTAATTCTGGGTAGTGACTTGGCTTTCTCCGAATTTTGCGATCTTGGATTGTAATGCTAAGACTGTGACGTTAGCCAAACCTGGGACAGATCCGTTAGGTGTGGAGGGTGACTACACTTCCAATCCGGTGCGTATCATCTCCTTTCTTCGGCTGAAACTAAGAAAATGGTTAGTAAAGGGTGTTTAGCTTCTTGGCACATCTCAAGGATGACACTACTCAAGTACCCTCGATTGAGTCGGTTTCGGTAGTCCGTGAGTTTTTGGATGTGTTCCCTGTAGATCTTCCTGGTATGCCACCAGATAGGGATATTGACTTCGCATCGATCTCGAACCGGGCACTCGCCCCATTTCTATACCCCCTTATAGAATGGCTCCCGCGGAGTTGAGAGAGTTAAAGGCCCAACTTCAAGAGTTGTTGAGCAAAGGCTTCATTAGACCAAGTGCATCTCCTTGGGGTGCTCCGGTTTTGTTTGTGAAGAAGAAGGATGGGAGTTTTCGGATGTGCATAGACTACAGACAACTGAATAAGGTAACTATTAAGAACAAGTATCCTCTTCCTCGCATTGATGACTTGTTCTATCAGTTACAAGGTGCTTGTATCTTCTCTAAGATTGACTTGAGATCCGGTTATCATCAATTGAAAATACGGGCAACGGATGTGCCAAAGACTGCTTTTTCGAACGAGGTATGGGCATTACGAATTTGTGGTGATGTCTTTTGGTCTTACGAATGCCCCTGCTGCATTCATGAGCTTGATGAACGGGATTTTTAAGCCATATTTGGACCTCTTCGTGATCATATTTATTGATGATATATTGGTATACTCAAAAAGCAAGAAGGAACATGAAGAGCATTTGAGAATGGTATTGGAAATGTTGAGGGAGAAAAAGCTTTATGCCAAGTTCTCTAAGTGTGAGTTTTGGCTAGATGCAGTGTCCTTCTTGGGGCATGTAGTTTCTAAGGATGGAGTAATGGTGGATCCTTCTAAGATTGAGACAGTGAAGAATTGGGTAAGACCCACTAATGTGTCAGAAATAAGGAGCTTTGTTGGGTTAGCTAGCTACTACCGTCGATTTGTCAAGGGATTCTCTTCTATTGCTTCCCAATTGACGAACTTGACTAAGCAGAATGTTCCATTTGTATGGTCGGAGGAGTGCGAGGAAAGCTTTCAGAAACTCAAAACCTTGTTGACTACCGCACCTATCCTTACCTTGCCAGTAGAGGGTAAGAACTTCATCGTTTATTGTGATGCATCCTATTCTGGGTTGGGTGCAGTGCTAATGCAAGAGAAGAATGTGATTGCTTATGCTTCGAGGCAATTAAAAGTGCATGAGCGTAACTATCCAACTCATGATTTGGAATTGGCCGCGGTAGTGTTTGTATTAAAGCAATGGAGACACTATTCATATGGGGTTAAGTGTGAGGTCTATACGGATCATCGTAGCCTACAGTACGTCTTTACTCAGAAAGATTTGAACTTGAGACAGAGGAGATGGATGGAACTACTGAAGGACTACGACATCACCATTTTGTATCATCCGGGAAAAACGAATGTTGTGGCGGATGCTTTAAGTAGAAAGGCGGGAAGCCTGGGAAGTCTAGCTCATTTGCAAGCTTCTAGACGCCCATTGGCTAGAGAGGTTCAGATTCTGGCTAATGACCTTATGAGGTTAGAAGTAAATGAAAAGGGAGGACTTTTAGCTTGTGTGGAGGCAAGATCTTCCTTCCTTGACAAGATTAAGGGGAAGCAGTTTAATGATGAGAAATTGATCCGGATTCGAGATAAAGTGTTGCAAGGAGAGGCTAATGAAGCAACAATCGATGAGGAAGGTGTGTTGAGGATTAAGGGAAGGGTATGTGTACCCCGCGTTGATGATTTGATCAACACTATTCTGACATAGGCTCATAGTTCAAAGTATTCGATACATCCGGGTGCAACCAAGATGTACCGTGACCTAAAGCAACACTTTTGGTGGAGTAGAATGAAGCGTGATATTGTTGATTTTATTGTTAAATGTCCAAACTGTCAACAAGTAAAGTATGAACACCAAAGGCCCGAAGGAACACTTCAGAGAATGCCCATTCCTGAATGGAAGTGGGAGAGAATTGCAATGGACTTTGTGGTTGGTCTTCCCAAGACATTGGGAAAGTTTGATTCTATTTGGGTAATTGTTGATAGGTTAACTAAGTCTGCTCACTTCATTCCGGTCAAGGTGACTTACAATGCAGAGAAGTTAGCCAAACTTTACATCTCGGAAGTGGTGCGATTGCATGGGGTTCCACTATCCATCATATCAGATAGAGGTACGCAGTTTACTTCTAAGTTTTGGAAAACATTGCATGCGGAATTGGGTACTAGGTTGGACCTTAGTACTGCGTTCCATCCTCAGACCGATGGTCAGTTTGAGAGGACGATTCAAGTGTTGAAGGATATGCTTCGTGCATGTGTGATAGAGTTTGGTGGCCATTGGGATAACTTCTTACCCTTAGCGGAGTTTTCATACAATAATAGCTATCACTCAAGCATTAATATGGCTCCATTTGAAGCATTGTATGGTAGGAGATGTAGGTCTCTCATTGGGTGGTTTGATGCATTTGAGGTTAGACCTTAAGGCACTGATCTTTTGAGGGATTCGATAGAGAAAGTGAAGTCTATTCAAGAAAAGCTTCTAGCGGCGCAAAGTAGACAAAAAGAATATGCAGATAGAAAGGTTAGAGACTTAGAGTTCATGGAGGGTGAACAAGTCTTGTTGAAAGTTTCACCAATGAAAGGGGTGATGCGGTAGGTATACTAAGCCCAAGGTATATTGGTCCCTTTGAAGTACTTAAGCGAGTAGGGGAGGTGGCTTATGAGTTAGCCTTGCCTCCAGGGCTGTCCGGAGTACATCCGGTATTCCATGTGTCGATGTTGAAAAGATACCATGGGGATGGAAACTACATTATCTGTTGGGATTCAGTTTTACTTGATGAGAATCTGTCTTACGAGGAGGAACCGATTGCTATTTTAGATAGAGAAGTTCGCAAGTTGAGGTCAAGAGAGATTGCATCCATCAAGGTGCAATGGAAGAATCGACCGGTTGAAGAAGCCACTTGGGAGAAGGAGGTTGACATGCAAAAAAGATACTCATACCTGTTTAAAGATTCAGGTACTCCTTCTCGCCCTTGTTTTTCTTCTTGTGATCGTTCGAGGACGAACGATGGGATTGGTATCTATTGTAACGACCTGTTTAGTCGTTTTGAGTAGCAGATTTTATTTCTGGAAAATTGGCTGAAATGACGGACCCCACGACGGACCGTCATGGGCACGACGGACCGTCGAGGGGGTCTCGTTCCAAAACACTTAGAAATTCTGAAATCGGGTACTGAAAATTGACTCTCTGAACTTCGTGACGAAATGGCAGGACGGATCGTCACAGGCGTGACGGACCGTCGTGAGCTCTCGTTTCGAAACTCTTCAACTCTTGAAAAGTTGGTACAGGGAACGATTCTCTGAACGTTGTGACGGAAGTGCAGGACGGACCGTCGTAGGCACGACGGGCCGTCACAAACTCCTTAAGGAAATTGAGTCCATGACGGACCTGTATGACGGACCGTCGCAGGCACGACGGACCGTCACAGGTTGCGTAATCCCAGGCGGAGTCGGATTTCTGGTTAAGTTTTAAGGGACGTTTTGGACTATTCCTGCTATAATTATAAATTTCGTGGGTTAACATTAATAACTCAGTTTCTTGGGGGATAAAAGAGGTAACTTTGAGTTAATTAGTGGGCTACTATTGCCATCTTTTATACCTAATTATATGCTAATTAGGGTAAGAGAAAGAGGGTTTTGAATAAGAGAATAGAAAGAACAAAGGGAGAGAGAGGATTGAACGATAGAGAGAGAGGAGGATCGAACGAGAAGAAGGAACAAAAGCTTTGGGAATTTCTTGCTTAATCACTAATCTTCGGTGGAGGTAGGTTATGGTTTCTCTTACGATATTCGTAGTAAACTCTTAATTGTGAATGATATGTATTGATAGTATTGTAAACCCCTCTATATGCTCAATTGTATGCTGCATGAATATGATTATGTAATGTGAATAAAAACAGCATGATGAAGCTTTTGAATCCCAAATCTTGAAAGAAACCCTAATTCACTTGTTAATGATGATGCCTTGGTATAAAAGTAGGCTTGATAAATTATATAATGAGATTGATGATGCCTTGGTGTAAAAGAAGGCTTGATGAATTAGGGGATCGGGTGCCACGTTTCCGGTACCAGGATAGAAATAGAGGATCGGGTGCCACGTTCCGGTACCAGGATAGAATGAGGATCGGAGTGTCACGTTCCGACACCAGGATAGAATATGGATCGGGTGCCACGTTCCGGTAACAGGATAGTATATGGGGATCGAGTGTCACGTTCCGACACCAGGATAGTATATGGATCGGGTGCCACGTTCCGGTACCAGGATAGAATATGGATCGGGTGCACGTTCCGACACCAGGATAGAATGAGGATCGGAATCACAGTGTTCCGTTCGACACCAGGATAGTATATGAGGATCGGAGTGTCACGTACCGACACGAGGGGAATAAAGATAATGAATCTTGAAAGATGATAATATATTGAATCTAATGAACCTAATTCCCAAATGAGTATGATGATGAGGCGTGAGTCCTCATTGATGTGCTTGGTGTTGTAACCAAGGGTTATGGTAACTGTAAATGCTGCATGCTAAGGATATTAGTTGATTTATGATATTTATCTGATATATACTGTTTTCTATTTTGAGTTGGCCGATGATATCTACTCAGTACCCGTGTTTTGTACTGACCCCTACTTTTATGTTTTCTTCTTTGTATTTGTGGAGTGCAGCAAACGTGCCGTCGTCTTCGACTCAACAGTAATTCAAGCCAGTCTTTACTACATCGGAAATTCAGGGTGAGCTAATGCTTCTAGCTTGGACTGGATCTTCTTCTTCAAGTCTTGATGCCTTGAACTTCCGGCATGGACTATTTTCTTATGTATTTTTAGTTTGTAGAATACTCTTAGTTTAGTCATTTGAATCGTAGATGTTCTTGTGGTGATGACTTCCAGATTTTGGGGATAATGATAAGTTTTTGAGTTATAGAAGTTGATTATTGATTTTACTTATGAGTTTAAGTCTTCCGCATTATTTTCTGTTGATATTATATTGAGATGTTAAGGTTTAGATTGGTTGGTTCGCTCACATAGGAGGGTAAATGTGGGTGCCAGTCGCGGCCCGGTTTTGGGTCGTGACATAATTTTTATGTAATCACCAATTATTATATTTTCTCTGTTCATTTTTTATATTTTCACACCTTTTTTTATTTTTTTATTTTACAAATAAAATCAATACATAATTAGTAATACATTTAGTGGCTAATAAAATTATACATTTAAATTATTTACAACTCATGTCTCTTCATCTTACTTGTAAAGTTTAATACTAAATATGAATCATGACTTTATATGCTTCATTTTTCGTAGATCTTATAAGTATTTAATTAATGTTTAAAAAATTATAATAAGCAAATGTAATAATAAAATAAAAAGAAAACAATATTGTTTTGACGAAATCAGAGTTTGGTAGAACATCACTACTCCTAGAAAAGATGAGAGAAAATTAAAACATCTAAAATATTTTCAACCTAATACAATATATTGTTATTTCAACATATTATCCCTTATTTCATTTACTTAATCACGGTGAATATTTTGTTCTGATATATACATATACAAAACAAACAAATATATATTATATGTTTTACAAAAGTTTATGATATCACAGACAAGAAGAAATATAAATATTATCTATATATTCGATACTAACGTAAATATTATATATTTCATATTATTATCTTATAAATATTTCATATAATCGCGCGAAGCGCGAATAGTTTCACTAGTAATTAATAACAAAGAATATTTAAAAGTTTAGTTGACTCTAGTAATTCTATCAATTAACATAAACTAAAACAAATTTTGTATCTAGTAGTTAAATATGCAAATACACAAACATTTATATGGAAATGCCAAAATCTAAAACTAGTAGGCAATATGTTTTCAGAAAACTATTTTAGGATAGTAAATTTTCCTAAACTATGCAATTTTTTAAATGGAAAACTTATTGCAGAAAAAGCTATATATATCTCAATCTCTAAAGTTAAAAGGGAATTAATGTGAAAAATATTCTCTCTCTAATTCAAATTGTTTTAGCAATTGTGACATTACCATAAAAAAAATTATAATAGTTTGTCACGACCCAAATCGGGTCGCGACTGGCACCCACACTTACCCTCCTATGTGAGCGAACCAACCAATCTAAACCTTAACATTTCAATATAATATCAACAGTAAATAATGCGGAAGACTTAAACTCATTAAATAAAGATCAATTCATTAACTTCTAAAATTCAACATCTATTATTCCCCAAAATCTGGAAGTCATCATCACAAGAACATCTATGATCAAATTACTAAACTAAGAGTACTCTAAAAGCTAAAACAAGTAAAAGCTAGTCCATGCCGGAACTTCAAGGCATCAAGACATGAGGAAGAAGATCCAGTCCAAGCTAGAAGCATTAGCTCACCCTGAAGATCCGGTGTGACGAAGACTGGCTAGAATTACTGTTGAGTTGAAGACGACGGCACGTTTGCTGCACTCCACAAATAACAAAGAAGAAAACACAAAAGTAGGGGGGTCAGTACAAACACAAGTACTGAGTAGGTATCATCGGCCAACTCAAAATAGAAAACAGTATATATCAGATAAATATCATAAATCAACTACAATACTCAATCTGCAGCATTTACAATTACCATAACCCTTGGTCACAACACCAAGCACATCAATGAGGACTCACGCCTCCTCATCATACTCATTTGGGAATTAGGTTCATTGTCACCAAATGGGTCAGTCTTTTAGTTCTCCCAGATTAGAATATCAAAGGAGGACGTTGCAGATGCCGGGGGCGGACACGACTTCTTCTAAGGCTAGAAGACCACTGGAAGAGTATATTAACATCTTTCAAGATTCATTATCTTTATTCCTCTCGTGTTGGTACGTGACACTCCGCTCCTCATATACTATCCTGGTGTCAGAACGTGACACTCCGATCCTCATCCTATCCTGGTGTCGGAACGTGACACCTGATCCATATTCTTTCCTGGTACCGGAACGTGGCCCCCGATCCATATACTATCCTGGTGTCAGAACGTGACACTCTGATCCTCATATACTATCCTGGTACCGGAACGTGGCACCCGATCCATATTCTATCCTGGTACCGGAACGTGGCACCCGATCCATATACTATCCTGGTGTCGGAACGTGACACTCCGATCCTCATATACTATCTTGGTACCAGAACGTGGCACCCGATCCCCTAATCTCACTACTTTCGTTCATCAAGCCTTCTTTTATACCAAGGCATCATCATTAACAAAGTAGATTAGGGTTTCTTTTCAAGATTTAGGATTCAATAGCTTCATCATGCTTATTATATCACAAATTCATAATCACATTCATGCAAGCATACAATTAAGCATATAGAAGGGTTTACAATACTATCAATACATATCATTCGCTATTAAGAGTTTACTACGAATAGCATAAAATAACCATAACCTACCTCCACCGAAGATTAGTGATCAAGCAAGCAATTTCCCCAAGCTTTTTTCTTCGTTTTCTCTCTTCCTCGTTCGATCCTCTCTCTCTCTCTTTGTTCTTTCTACTTTTCTTATTCAAACCCTCTTTCTTTTACCCTAATTAGCATATAATTAAGAATACAAGATGGCAATAATAACCCACTAATTAACTTAAGGTTACCTCTTTTAACCCCCAAGTAATTAGACTTATTAAAATTAACCCACTAACTTTATAATTAAAGCAGAAATAGTCCAAAACGCCCCTTAAAATAATTACAGAAATTCGACCCAGCCTGGGATTACGCAGCCTGTGACGGGCCGTCGTGCCTGCGACGGTTCGTCCTGCTGCTCCGTCACAGAGTTCAGAGACTCAATTCTCTGAAAAGTCTGTGACGGCCCGTCACGTCTGTGATGGCCCGTCACGTCTGTGACGGTCCGTCCTGCCATTCCGTTACGAAGTTCAGAGAGTCGATTTCAGTACCCATTTTTCAGAATTTCTAAGTGTTTTGAAACGAGACACCCTCGACGGTCCGTCGTGCCCATGACGGTCCATCGTGGGTTCCGTCGTCCCAGCCAGTTTTCCAGAAATAAAATCTGCTGCTCAAAACGACTAAACAGGTCGTTACATAGTAAATTTATGCTTTTTAGATGTAAATGGAAAACTCACGTTGTTTCGTAAGAATAAATTAATACCGAATGTATTATACCTCATTTATGTATGTATGGAAAAACCTGCAAATTACACATACATATTTTATCTTTTTTTTTAAAAAATATATATACGTATTTTATATTTTATCATTGAATACGTCTTTAAAAATGATGACAAATAATATATCATTTGTAACCCTGAAAAAGGATCTAATTACTTAGATGTCACCTTTTCATAAATTAAATTAATTTAAATTCTCCTTCAATGTTACGATAACTTTGCAGTTACAAAAATATGTAATATATTTTTAGATCAATAATTTAATAGCGTATTCCTTTTTTGGTATTAAGTCAATAATAACATAAATTGAGATGAATAAAGTATGATATATGAATAGTGTGAATGAGGTTGGTCCGTTCATATTT
>JAKWIY010001945.1:0-13245 GCA_027704805.1 Solanum corneliomulleri | reverse complement strand
TGTCATTTTCATCTCATAAAATTATTGAAGAGCTTCATTTCTTAATGGTCAAATTAAGAATAGTAGAAGGAGACTATTAGAGAGTTCGATTTATTTAAGCTTTCTGTTGAAGTGGCGTCAATATATGTTGTAGTGATGATACCTGTTGATTCCCAATTTTGACCCTCCACGATTCGATTAATTTTTAAGCTTCTTAAATATTGAACAATTGAAAATAATAGTTTTTAAAAATAAAAAATACTCTCAAGATTATCTTCCAAACACTTTTTGCCATATTTTCATATGGATTATATATCTTTATACATAAAATATATAGATTTGTATAATTTATCTGTAACACTCGATATCCAAAATAGACCATAAACCATATTTTCAGAAAAATCTACAAGTGCAACCAACGAGGCCATGACGGATCGTAGACTGACCCACGGTCCGTCTTGCACATCTATCAATGGGGTCATAGAATATGGGTATTCCCCATCTTTTTAGTTTAAATTATGATTTAGCTTCCGCATTCAGTTTATTATCATTAGTATGCTCATGATCATGCAAGCATGGTTATCTTGGGATCACTAGTGGTCCTGATTCAGTGTCTGCTTCTAAGGGGTAGCCCGGGGCGTGACATTATCAATTTGAATAAATACTTAGAAAATCATTTTACGAAAAACAGAGTTTCAATTAAGTACGCACTTATTTTCTTTATAACTAGCAATTTAATTACGATCTTTCCTTTTGAAATAATTATTTTTATGTTGGTAAAGTTAAGAAGCTCGAATAATTAGTTGACTTTATAATCCAGTCATTTCCCTTTGAAACTCTCATAAGGGACTTTTATTTAGTCCATATTTGGACCATCAGATAACCTTTAACCCAAAAATTTGGCCCAAATTCACTAAACACCTTTCACATTAAGAGACCCAAGACCCAATTTGGGATTTGAAAATTTCCAGATTCCCACATCGTTTTCTCCTTTATTTCGACCCAGAGTTTGTGCTATATAAACTCCCTCACTCTCACTCTTAGGGGAGGAGTTTTTGGAGGCGAGAAAAAGAACACCCCACTAAGTTTTTGGGAGTTCTTATTTTCGTCGCTGAAATTTTGTCGATTCACGACTATTTTGAGTCAGAGTGGTGTTGGAATTCGTCACGTCTAGGCTCGAGTTCCAGTCGCTGCATAGAACCAGGTAACATTCGTATTCCTTATTAATTTGATGTGATGTGTTGGGTTCAGTTTTTTTTTTAGCTATTATGAATACATATTTTAGTTAACTAAATAAAGGTGTTTAGAATTAACTTCATTGTTTAGCACTCTTTGTTAGTTTTAGATCTTTTCTCTTGTTTTGATCTCAATGCTCAAGAATGGAGGTTTATTTCAGCTTAACATTTTGTGAATTAGGTGGTGTTTAACTAATTACATCAAGTTGTGTTGTTTAGTCTTTTCCCTCGCTTTTTTCGTTTAAAGATCATTGTCGATAATCAATGTTTAATTATTTTGGAAATCCTTGATAGTATCCAGATTTAAGTACCGATATTTGTTCCTTGATTGTACTTTTTTTAAATTAACTTGTCCTTCTTGTTTTACTTGAGAGATTTTCCTTGTGTGTCTTCCTTTAATTTTTCAAGCTGTAAAATATTTTCCTTGTGTGTCTTCCTTTAATTATTGCAAGCTCTGAAATTGTATTTGATTGATCAAAAAAATATTCACTTTGCTTTCTTGATTAGATTTGCTTATGATTCACTTGATTCCTGCAATCATCTGGAATGAGAGTCTGTGCTTTGGTGATGTATCTCGTTCCTTTCCTGGAATAACTAACTAGTCAGCATATGCATTTGTCATTATTAAAACATTCGATTATGAGGTTAACAAAATGTTGTGTTCACCTCTTTATGAGATTTTGTTTATGAATTATTAAATTGTCTTTTCCTCTCTTTTATGGCTTTTCTTAGTTATGACGTCTCAATTTCCATTTTCTTTTTTGAGTCTTTCTACTACTGTATTGTTCTTGCTTATTAAAATCAGTTATCAGCATTTGTTGAATTTCTCATAAATAACTCATTGCCTTTGTTTTCCTTTTCCTGAAGAGGGAACTTTTCCAGGATTTGACCCCTTATTGTGGCATTCATTTGATATTATATACACTTCATGCCTACATGTATTTTTAAAAGTATTCCATTACAATTGTAGATTTTATTCCTCTCTCAAATGCAAATCAATCGGGAAGTGGACAAAGAGGTTTTTAGAATTTAACTATGAGAGGGCAATGAGAAGGTATTCCATTCCTCTCACTGTTTATTCTCATGCTATGAATTTCAAACAAATTTGATAAACATGTTTAATGTACACTAATATGCAGGTGAAATTTGTTTTTCTGAAAGCCATCACCCATTTGTACGTGGTATTACAGGCAGCAAAAATGTTTCAATGCCATTAGTCTAAAGGATCTCTCTCAATGCTTTCTATTCACATTAACTTTCCAAGCTTATTCTCGAATTGTTCCTGTAATTTTCAGGTATACGTTGGTTAATTGTTATGATTTGCATTCAATTTTCTTTTACCCTTTTGTGTTTGAAAAGATATCTATTTTGCATTATTGTTAGATGCATTTAAAACTTTTGATTAAGGTTTATATTTTGTGGATGATTTTCAAAATTTTAATCTTTGATTGGGTTTGCAAATACAGTGACCAAAGTAATCAAAGAAGATAGTTGTTTTTTTCCATCTCTTTGTGAAACTAGATTCTGGTTTCCAATGTCAAAGTGGATTGGCTTAAATTTCTAAAATCATTATTTTCTTTTATTTTTTAGTCTGAAACAAAAGGTAGGAATAAAATGTCATGTCCCACAAACTTTCGAATTCAAATGATTTTTTAGTATCACTATCATCTTCATAAAAAATCGAAAAAACATAACAAGTAGTTGACTCTCAGATTTTGAGGATCCCATAAGAGCGATACATAACCAATAATTAAGGAAAAAAGAGTCAAAACACTACAAACCTACATTTCGAGATATTCCAAATATAGGAAACTTCTTATCAAGCAAAGATCATATGAAAGTTTATATGATTATTCCAACAAAATATCGGGTAGATAAAATCGTTTGACATTGTTAAGATTAATGGGAAACCTTGTTGGTGCTTCATATTCTTCTTGAAAGTTGAAGAAGAATATGAAGCACCATCAAAGCTTCTCTTTAATCCTGACAGTATCAATGATTTTACCTACCTACCATTTTGTTGGTGAAATTAGATAAGCGTCCGTGTGTTCTTTCCTTGATAAGAAGCTTCCCAAACTTGAAATATTGATATGAATATATGTAGTGCTTTAACTCTCTTTTCGTATAGGGGTCATTTTTGTACTTTTTTGGTTTCTCAATGATCTGAGAGTTGATTTCGTGTTATGTTTTTTAGGGTTTTCGATGGAGATGGTATATAGTGATACTGAAGAATCACTTTAGCTCGAATGTTTATCAGACATGACATTTGAGAACCTCGAGGAAGGTTAAGCAAGAAAATTTTATATGAAGAATGTCTGAGATGCTGTTTATCAAGATTTTATTAGCTAACTCCCCGGTGTTGGAGAGAACGCTAATAGATCGATAGTTTCTTGATCAAGAATTTCGTGACACAAGATTATAATTTTTCATTGAAATATCAATTTTTTTCTTGTGCATTACCTAAAGAAAAAATTGTCTATATAGATTTAAGATGATCTCAATCTTTTGCTTAGAAGTTTAAACTCAAACGGGAGAAAGAGTTGTTGATTTAGTATTATCAAAAGTGACTCTGCGCAACTACCAAGATGGGTAAAACGGTAATTTAGTAAAAGTTTCCATAAGTGACCTTTTGGTTCATTACATTATCCACCACTAAAACCATGTTCATCCTCAAACATAAGGAGGAAGAAGGAAGAATAGACAACATTATCAAAGCTCAGTTATGACCTGCCAGTCGATGTTCGTCTTTCCAAGTGAGTTTTTCCTTAAGACCATTTCATCAAGATTAGCTACTAAGAACTGAACTTTCGAATAAAACTTCTATCAATTCACAAAATAACCACTGAACTCAATCTAAACTGAAACACTCTGGACTATAACATAATCACCATGATGATTCTTTTTCCAGATAACCACAATCAAATTCTGAACAATACCACCTACCACCAGAAGTGAAATTGAACTAACCACCACATACTCATAATGCATAAATCATGATAGATTTTATTAAGATTCCTTTTCAAAATACAATCTTTTCACGAGTTTAAGTTATAAAAATTTGACTTTAGATATTGAGTACTCATTAAGGGAGAATCAAACTTATCTAAGCCATGGAACGAAATGATAAAGCAACTACCCAACAAGCGATACACTTAAAATGTAGAACCTCTAACAACACTCTTAGACAATTATAACTCTTCATATCTCTTATATAAGTTGTCATAAGCAAAATCGTCCATGTAGAATCATTAGTATACTTTAATTATTTACTTCCGTTTTGAATAACAATTGAATACTTATTATACTTACTTTAGGTGATGCTTGAAATTTTGAACTTAGTTATATTGAATGGAAATTTGAATGATTAGGAAAGTATTTGATGTTTGATTTTATTGTTCAATTATCACGAATGGATTGTAGTAAAATTTAAAAGGTGGTGTATGAAATAAACAATTTTTCTATATAAAAATGCAATTTTTTTTACCACAGTAATCAGCAAAATGACCTAACTTCTTCAAAAAATTAATATTGTCTACGACAGCAACCGGAGAGAACCTAATTAGTTATTTAATAAATTATGTATGTATTCTGACCACAGTACTCGGAAATATACTTAAATGACTATAAATGTCACGACCCAAAACCGAGCCGCGACTGGCACCCACATCTACCCTCCTATGTGAGCGAACCAACCAATCTAACCCTTAATATTTCAATATAATATCGACAGAAGTAATGCAGAAGACTTAAACTCATAAATAAAAACCAATTCAATAACTATTATTTCCCAAAATCTGGAAGTCATCATCACAAGAACATCTATGATCAAATTACTACCTAAAAATGTCTAAGAAGCTAAAAATACATAAGAAGCTAGTCCATGCCGGAAGTTCAAGGCATCAAGACTTGAAGAAGAAGATCCATTCCAAGCTAGAAGCATTAGCTCACCCTGAATTTCCGATGTAGTAAAGACTGGCTTGAATTACTGTTGAGTCAAAGATGACGGCACGTTTGCTGCACCCCACAAATAACAAAGAAGAAAACATCAAAGTAGGGGTCAGTACAAAACACGGGTACTGAGTAGATATCATTGGCCAACTCGAAATAGAAAACAATATATATTAAGCAATATCTTAAAATCAACTACGATACTCAACATGTAGCAACGACAAGTACTATATCATTAACAATTACCGTCAAGTTCACACATGAGGACTCAAGCCTCAATACCATACTCATTTGGGAATTAGATTCGTTAAATTGAGTATATTAGCATCTTTCAAGATTCATTATATTTATTCCCCTCGTGTCGGTACGTGACACTCCGCTCCATATATTATCCTGGTGTCGGAACGTGACACTCCGATCCTCATTCTATCCTGGTACCGGAATGTGGCACCCGATCCATATACTATCCTGGTTTTGGAACGTGACACCCGATCCATATACTATCCTGGTGTCGGAACGTGACACTCCGATCCTCATTCTATCCTGGTACCGGAACGTGGCACCCGATCCCCTAATCTCACCACTTTCGTTCATCAAGCCTTCTTTTATACCAAGGCATCATCATTAACAAAGTAGATTAGGGTTTCTTTTCAAGATTTGGGATTCAATAGCTTCATCATGCTTATTTATTCACAACTTCATAATCATATTCATGCAAGCATTCAATTAAGCATATAGAAGGGTTTACAATATTACTAACACATATCATTCGCTATTGAGAGTTTACTACGAATAGTGTGAAAACCATAACCTACCTCTACCGAAGACTAGTGATCAAGCAAGAAATTCCCAAAGCTTTTGTTCCTTCTTCTCGTTCGATCCTCCCTCAGTTCGTTTCTCTTTCCCTCTCTTTGTTCTTTCTATTTTCTTTATTCAACCCTCTTTCTTTTACCCTAATGAACATATAATTAGGTTTAAAAGATGGCAATAATAACCCACTAATTAACTTAAGGTTACGTCTTTTAACCCCCAAGTAATTAAACTTATAATCCTTAACCCTCTAACTTTATAATTAAGGTAGGAATAGTCCAAAACGACCCTTAAAACGTGTAAAGAAATCCGACCCAGACTGGGATTACGCAACCTGCGACGGCCCGTCGTGCCTGCGACGGTCCGTCCTGCAGGTCGTCGCAAGGGTCAGAGACTGAATTTCTACTGAAGAATCTGTGACGGTCCGTCACACCTGTGACGGTCCGTCCTGCCATTCCGTCACGAAGTTCAGAGAGTCGATTTTCAGTACCCAATTTCAGAATTTCTAAGTGTTTTGAAACGAGACCCTGCGACGGTCCGTCGTGCCCAAGACGGTCCGTCGTGAGGTCCGTCGTTTCAGCCAATTTTCCAGAAATAAAATCTGCTGCTCAAAACGACTAAACAGGTCGTTACAATAGATACCAATTTACCCATCGTTCGGCCTCGAACGATCACAAGAAGAAACAAGGGCGAGAAGGAGTACCTGAATCTTTAAACAGATGTGGGTATCTTTCTTGCATATCTGCCTCCTTCTCCCAAGTGGCTTCTTCAGCCGGTCGATTCTTCCATTGCACCTTGATGAATGCAATCTCTCTTGACCTCAACTTGCGAACTTCTCTATTTAAAATAGCAACAGGCTCCTCCTCATAAGACAAATTCTCACCAAGCAAAACTGAATCCCAACGGATAATGTAGTTTCCATCCCCATGGTATCTTTTCAACATCGACACATGGAATACCGGATGTACTCCGGACAGCCCTGGAGGCAGGGCTAACTCATAAGCCACCTCCCCTACTCGCTTAAGTACTTCAAAGGGACCAATGTACCTTGGGCTTAGCTTGCCTCTTTTACCAAACCGCATCACCCCTTTCATTGGCGAAACTTTCAACAAGACTTGTTCACCCTCCATGAACTCTAAGTCTCTAACCTTTCGATCTGCATATTCTTTTTGCCTACTTTGCGCCGCTAGAAGCTTTTCTTCAATAGATTTCACTTTCTCTATCGAATCCCTCAAAAGATCAGTACCCCAAGGTCTAACCTCGAATGCATCAAACCAACCAATTGGAGACCTACATCTCCTACCATACAATGCTTCAAATGGAGCCATATCAATGCTTGAGTGATAGCTATTATTGTATGAAAACTCCGCTAAGGGTAAGAAGTTATCCCAATGACCACCAAATTCTATCACACATGCACGAAGCATATCCTCCAACACTTGAATCGTTCGCTCAGACTGACCATCGGTCTGAGGATGGAACGCAGTACTAAGGTCCAACCTAGTACCCAATTCCGCATGCAATGTTTTCCAAAACTTAGAAGTAAACTGCGTACCTCTATCTGATATGATGGAGAGTGGAACCCCATGCAACCGAACAATTTCTGAGATATAGATCTTGGCTAACTTTTCTGCATTGTAAGTCACCTTGACCGGAATGAAATGAGCAGACTTAGTTAACCTATCAACAATCACCCAAATAGAGTCATACTTACCCATTGTCTTTGGAAGACCAACCACAAAATCCATTGCAATTCTCTCCCACTTCCATTCAGGAATGGGCATTCTCTGAAGTGTTCCTCCGGGCCTTTGGTGTTCATACTTTACTTGTTGACAGTTTGGACATTTGGCAATAAAATCAACAATATCACGCTTCATTCTACTCCACCAAAAGTGTTGTTTTAGGTCACGGTACATCTTGGTTGCACCCGGATGTATAGAATACCTTGAACTATGAGCCTCTGTTAGAATAGTGCTGATCAAATCATCGACGCGGGGTACACATACCCTTCCCTTAATCCTCAACACACCTTCCTCATCGATTGTTGCTTCTTTAGCATCTCCTTGCAACACTTTATCTCGAATCCGGATCAATTTCTCATCATTAAACTGCTTCCCCTTAATCTTGTCAAGGAAGGAAGATCTTGCCTCCACACAAGCTAACAATCCTCCCTTCTCATTTATTTCTAACCTCATAAGGTCATTAGCCAGAATCTGAACCTCTCTAGCCAATGGGCGTCTAGAAACTTGCAAATGAGCTAGACTTCCCATTCTTCCGGCCTTTCTACTTAAAGCATCCGCCACAACGTTCGCTTTTCCCAGATGATACAGAATAGTGATATCGTAGTCCTTTAGTAGTTCCATCCATCTCCTCTGTCTCAAATTCAAATCCTTCTGAGTGAAGACATACTGTAGGCTACGATGGTCCGTATAGACTTCACACTTAACCCCATACAAATAGTGTCTCCATTGCTTTAGTGCAAATACTACCGCGGCCAACTCCAGATCATGGGTCGGATAGTTACGTTCATGCACCTTTAATTGCCTCGAAGCATAAGCAATCACATTCTTCTCTTGCATTAGCACTGCACCCAAACCTGAATAGGATGCATCACAATAAACGATGAAGTTCTTACCCTCTACTGGCAAGGTAAGAATTGGTGCAGTGGTCAACAAGGTCTTGAGTTTCTGAAAGCTTTCCTCACACTCATCCGACCATACAAATGGGACATTCTGCTTAGTCAAGTTCGTTAATTGGGAAGCAATAGAAGAGAATCCCTTGACAAATCGGCGGTAGTAGCTAGCTAAACCAACAAAACTCCTTATTTCTGACACGTTTGTAGGTCTCACCCAATTCTTCACTGTCTCAATCTTAGATGGATCCACCATCACTCCATCCTTAGAAACCACATATCCCAAGAAGGACACTGAATCTAGCCAAAACTCACACTTTTAGAAAATTTGGCATAAAGTTTCTTCTTCCTCAATAACTCTAACACCATTCTCAAATGCTCCTCATGTTCCTTCTTACTCTTCGAGTATATCAGTATATCATCAATAAATACGATCACAAAGAGATCTAGATATGGCTTAAAAATCCCGTTCATCAAGCTCATGAAAGCAGTAGGGGCATTCGTAAGACCAAAAGACATTACCACAAATTCATAATGCCCATACCTAGTTCGAAAAGCAGTCTTTGGCACATCCGTTGCCCGTATTTTCAGTTGGTGATAACCGGATCTCAAGTCAATTTTAGAGAAGACACAAGCACCTTGTAACTGATCGAACAAGTCATCAATGCGAGGAATGGGATACTTGTTCTTAATAGTTACCTTGTTAAACTGCCGGTAGTCTATGCACATCCGAAAACTCCCATCCTTCTTCTTCACAAATAACACCGGAGCACCCCAAGGAGATGCACTTGGTCTAATGAAGCCTTTGCTCAACAACTCTTGAAGTTGGGCTTTTAACTCTCTTAACTCTGCGGGAGCCATTCTATAAGGGGGTATAGAAATGGGGCGAGTGCCCGGTTCAAGGTCGATGCAGAAGTCAATATCCCTATCTGGTGGCATACCGGGAAGATCTGCAGGGAACACATCTAAAAACTCATGGACTACCGAGACCGACTCGATCGAGGATACTTGAGTAGTGTCATCCTTGAGATGGGCCAAGAAAGCTAAACACCCTTTACTAACCATCTTCTTAGCACGAAGAAAGGAGATGATACGCACCGGATTGGAAGTGTAGTCACCCTCCCACACTAACGGATCTGTCCCAGGCTTGGCTAACGTCACCGTTTTAGCATTACAATCCAAGATCGCAAATTGCGGAGAAAGCCAAGTCATACCCAGAATTACATCAAAATCAACCATTTCTAAGATAACCAAATCTACATAAGTGTTGCTTCCCACAAAGTTCACCAAACAAGACCTATATACCTTTTCAACCACCACAGACTCACCCACCGGAGTAGAAACACAAATAGGCATATCAAGTAATTCACAATGTAAATTTAGACCGTTAGCAAATGAGGAAGACACATAAGAAAATGTGGATCCGGGATCAAACAATACAGAAGCCATGCAATCACAAACCAGAAGATTACCTGTGATGACCGCATCAGATGTCTCCGCCTCCGATCTCCCAGGGAAAGCATAACAATGGGCCCTTTCGTTTGTTTGTCCGTTGCCCCTACCATGTTGTGATGTAGTGGCTCCAGTTTGCCCATCGCCTCTGCCGTTTTGGTGACCACCATTACCTCTACCACCACGTCCTCCAGAATGACGGCCTCTTCCATAACCACCTCTACCTCTAGCTATTGGGGGCCGATAACTCTGTTTTGGACAATATCTCTTAATATGTCCAATCTCCCCACATCCATAGCACTCTCGGGGTTCATGCATAGGTCTCTCAGAGAAGTGTTGGCCGGTCTGAGGTGGACCCCCAACTACAGTCTGTAGTGAAGACTGAATGGGTCGAACTGAGTAACCTCCGGAACCCTGTCCTCTTGAGTAAGAACCATTAAACTCACCTCCCTTTCGAAACCTTTTTGATGTCGATGTCGAGGTGAAGTCATCGGGCTTCACTCCTTCCACCTCTATCACAAAGTCTACCACTTCTTGGAAGGACTTTGCCGTAGCCGCTACCTGTAAGGCCGAAATCCGCAACTCTGATCTCAACCCCTTCACAAACCGGCGAATCCGCTCTGTGGACTGAAACAGAGTTGAGTGGCATACCTTGATAAAGCACGAAACTTAGCCTCATATGCATTAACCGACATCCTACCTTGCTCTAGGCTCAAGAATTCATATCTTTTCCTATCCCTCAAAGTCTGTGGGATGTACTTCTCCATAAACAAGCTAGAGAATGAGGCCCAAGTCATAGGTGTTGCCTCTGTCGGTTGACACTCAACATGTGATCGCCACCACATTTTGGCGTTCCCTTGAAACTGATAACTTACGAACTCAACACCAAACCGTTCTACTATACCCATTTTGTGGAGTAGCTCATGACAGTCAACCAGAAAATCGTAGGCATCCTCAGATTCAGCACCCTTGAAGACTGGAGGTTTCAATTTCAAGAACTTACTGAAAAGTTCATGTTGATCATTTGTCATTATGGGCCCCGTAGTCAGACGAGGAAACGTGCCTATCTCCAATGAGGCATCCATGCAGGGAGCCCAACGTGGTGCATGTCGTACCTCTGGAACCTGTTCGCGCTGGTGCAGAAAACACTGGGTGTCTGGCCCTGATCAGATAACCCGCTAAGATAAGCCAGAACCTGATTGATCATCTCTGGGGTAGGTTGGGGTGGCATTTCCTCATTCTGCACTTGTTCATTCTCCCCTTCCTCACCCTCTCTACTACCTCTTCAGTCGGTGGAGGAGTCACCGCCCTAGCATCAGATGGACTAGGTGCTCGTCCTCTTCCTCTAGAGGACGTCCTCCCACGACTTACCACGGCGTCTTGCCACTGTTCTCCTCGAGCCACAGCCCCAGTGGCTGGCTCAGATGTTTCTTGTCTTGCCGGTGTTGTGCAGTCGTTGCTCTAGTTCTAACCATCTGCGAATAGAGTGAAGATGGTCAGATACCAATTTGTATCACCTAGATACCATTGGATTCAAGTAATAGCACGAAAGGAAGAAGGAAAGAATGGAATTTTCCTAAAGTCTTATAGCCTCTCAAAGAAAAGTAAAGGCGTCCCCCTACCGTTCCTTAAGACTCTACTAGGCTCGTTCTTGTGTGATGAGACCAACGAACCTAATGCTCTGATACCAAGTTTGTCACGACCCAAAACCGAGCCGCGACTGGCACCCACATCTACCCTCCTATGTGAGCAAACCAACCAATCTAACCCTTAACATTTCAATATAATATCGACAGAAGTAATGCGGAAGACTTAAACTCATAAATAAAAACCAATTCAATAACTATTATTTCCCAAAATCTGGAAGTCATCATCACAAGAACATCTATGATCAAATTACTACCTAAAAATGTCTAAGAAGCTAAAAATACATAAGAAGCTAGTCCATGCCGGAAGTTCAAGGCATCAAGACTTGAAGAAGAAGATCCATTCCAAGCTAGAAGCATTAGCTCACCCTGAATTTCCGATGTAGTAAAGACTGGCTTGAATTACTGTTGAGTCGAAGATGACGGCTTGTTTGCTGCACCCCACAAATAACAAAGAAGAAAACATAAAAGTAGGGGTCAGTACAAAACACGGGTACTGAGTAGATATCATCGGCCAACTCGAAATAGAAAACAATATATATTAAATTATCACAATTGACTATGTAAAGTCAAGCGATAATGCGTCAGATCCACTAACGAAAGGCCTAGCGAGAGAGGCAGTTGAAAGATCATCTAAGGGAATGGGTTTACGGCTTAGGACAAGTCAGCATGACGGTAACTCTATCTAGCAGACTGGAGATCCCAAGAGCTAGATTCAAGGAGAAAAACAAAGTTGTGGCTAACGGTTCGACATTGTCAATTAACTCAATCCATTCTCATGATGAAGACAATGTCAGGAAAAGGTTAAGACTTTAAGGCTTGTTAATGAGCTAATAAAGCTTAAAGTTTTAATGATTTGCTAAGTTTAGTAGATTTGACCAAATAGTGTATCTACGAGATGACACGGTTAGAAATCACCTATGTGAGTGTGAAGTGGAAGCGCTTCAAAGAGAATTTTATGTCAAAAGCCTATTCTCTATACACTCATGAAACCAGGAGGTGTTCATGGCTGAAACGAACATAACCGTAAGAATCATAAACAGTAAAGGGTTAATTGTGTGACATATGTTGTCTAGGTATACACCAAAGTTCGACGGTTCAAAGATATCACATCTACCGATTGACCGAGTATATCCGACATATGTTCACTACGGAAAGTCCAAGGGGAAACCTACTTATCCAGATGCAATTAATCCTTGCTTGTAAAGTACACAATTGTCCGTGCATTCCTATGTTATAACTATTCGCCATCAATGTGGGGGATTGTTGGGTATGTAGCAAGAATTGATGGGAAATAGAGGGAAGGAGAGGAATTTGAAAAGTTTAGAACTTGAATGGTTGGGAACTTGAAAAGCCCTCTAATGCTTTATTGAAAAAGGCAATAGTCCCTCATCGGTAATGGAAATGAAAATAGGAGAGTTTTAAATAAATAAACACTCCTATTAATTGTTAAAAGGGTTGGAAAGAGGGACCCCCCTCGCGCCGCGTCGTCGTCGTCGCTCGCTCGCTTCGGCTTCGGCTTCGGCTTTGGCTTTGACAAATG
>JAKWIY010001944.1:0-13188 GCA_027704805.1 Solanum corneliomulleri | reverse complement strand
GTGACATGATTTTAGATTTAATAAAAGATTATTTTATTGCTAAAAAAAATAATACAAAAAAAAAAAGAAAAATTAATTAAATAAATGAATAAAATAAAAAAAAAAGGGGCAAAGTGCCCTAACTATCAAAAGCCGCACGGCTTATGAGGGAAAAAGAGAACGATTTGACGAGAAAAAAAAACGCAGAGAAGAAAAGAAAAGAAAAGGGAAAAGGAGGAGAAAAATCAATATTTTTATCTCAAGGCGTTAAGGTAATTATTTTCATCCTTTCTATTAAGTTTTTAATGTAATTATGAGTAGATTTTTAAGTTAAAACGTGTATAATTTACACTAATACGTGAAACTAGTTTTTGATTTCGTGTACATGTGCACATGTTATTTACATATGATTATGGACTAGAGGGTATTAAATGAATTGTTATTGTTGGTGGATGAAACAATACATGTATAAAAGATAAGTTTTATGATGATTAATACTTTTAATTCGTTAAGATTTAGATAGGAAATTTGTCACGACCCAAAACCGAGCCGTGACTGGCACCCACATTTACCCTCCTATGTGAGCGAACCAACCAATCTAAACCTTAACATTTCAACATATATAAACAGAACGTAATGCGGAGGACTTAACTCATTAATAAAATCAAATCAATAACTATTATTATCCCCAAAATCTGGAAGTCATCACCACAAGAACATCTATAATCAAATGACTAAACTAAGAGTATTCTAAAAGCTAAAACAAGTAAAAGCTAGTCCATGCCGAAAGCTCAAGGCATCAAGACTTGAAGAAGAAGATCCAGTCCAAGCTAGAAGCATTATCTCACCCTGAATTTCCGATGTAGTAAAGACTGGCTTGAATCACTGTTTAGTCGAAGACGACGGCACGTTTGCTGCACTCCACAAATAACAAAGAAGAAAACATAAAAGTAGGGGTCAGTACAAAACACGGGTACTGAGTAGATATCATCGGCCAACTCGAAATAGAAAACAATATACATCAAGTAATATTATAAAACCAACTATGATACTCAACATGTAGCAACAACAAGTACTATATCATTAACAATTACCGTCAAGTTCACACATGAGGACTCTAGCCTCAATACCATACTCATTTGGGAATTAGATTCATTGAATTGAGTATATTAGCAGCTTTCAAGATTCATTATATTTATTCCCCTCGTGTCGGTACGTGACACTCCGCTCCTCATATACTATCCTGGTGCCGGAACGTGGCACTCTTATCCTCATATACTATCCTGGTACCGGAACTTGGCACCCGATCCATATACTATTCTGGTGTCGGAACGTGACACTCCGATCCTCATATACTATCCTGGTACCGGAACGTGGCACCCGATCCATATACTATCCTGGTGTCGGAACATGACACTCCGATCCTCATTCTATCCTGGTACCGGAACGTTGCACCCGATCCTCTTTTTCTATCCTGGTACCAGAACGTGGCACCTGATCCCCTAATCTCATCACTTTCGTTCATCAAGCCTTCTTTAATACCAAGGCATCATCATTAACAAAGTAGATTAGGGTTTCTTTTCAAGATTTGGGATTCAATAGCTTCATCATGCTTATTTATTCACAATTACATAATCATATTCATGCAAGCATACAATTAAGCATATAGGAGGGTTTACAATACTACTAAGACATATCATTCGCTATTAAGAGTTTACTACAAATAGCATGAAAACCATAACCTACCTCCACCGAAGAATTGATCAAGCAAGCAATTTCCCAAGCAGCGTTTCTTCTCCTCTTTGTTCGATCGACTCTCCCTCTCTCTTGCTCTTTCTATTTTCTTATTCAAACCCTCTTTCTTTTACCCTAATTAGTATATAATTAAGTTTAAAAGATGGCATTAATAACCCACTAATTAACTTAAGGTTGCCTCTTTTAACCCCCAAGTAATTAGACTTATAATCCTTAACCCTCTAACTTTATAATTAAAGTAGGAATAGTCCAAAACGTCCCTTAAAACGTGTAAAGAAATCCGACCCAGACTGGGATTACGCAACCTGTGACGGGCCGTCGTGCCTGCGATGGTCCGTCCTGCAGGTCGTCGCAAGGTTCAGAGACCCAAATTTCCACCAAGGGTCTGTGACGGTCCGTCCTGCAAGTCCGTCATGAAGTTCAGAGAGTCGATATTTCAGTACCCAATTTCAGAATTTCTAAGTGTTTTGAAACGAGACCCTGCGACGGTCGGTCATGACCATGACGGTCCGTCGTTGGTTCCATCGTTTCCGCCAGTTTTCCAGAAATAAAATATGCTGCTCAAAACGACTAAACAGGTCGTTACAATAGATACCAATTTACCCATCGTTCGTCCTCGAACGATCATAAGACGAAAAACAAGGGAGAGAAGGAGTACCTGAATCTTTAAACAGATGTGGGTATCTTTCTTGCATATCTGCCTCCTTCTCCCAAGTGGCTTCTTCAACCGGTCGATTCTTCCATTGCACCTTGATGGATGAAATCTCCCTTGACCTCAACTTGTGAACTTCTCTATCTAAAATAGCAACAGGCTTCTCCTCATAAGACAAATTTTCATCAAGCAAAACTGAATCCCAACGGATAATGTAGTTTCCATCCCCATGGTATCTTTTCAACATAGACACATGGAATACCGGATGTACTACGGACAGCCCTGGGGGCAAGGCTAGCTCATAAGCCACCTCCCCTACTCGCTTAAGTACTTCAAATGGCCCAATGTACCTCGGACATAGCTTACCTCTTTTACCAAACCGCATCACCCCTTCATTGGCGAAACTTTCAACAAGACTTGTTCACCCTCCATGAACTCTAAGTCTCTAACCTTCGATCTGCATATTCTTTTTGCCTACTTTGCGCCGCTAGAAGCTTTTCTTGAATAGATTTCACTTCTCTATCGAATCCCTAAAAAGGTCAGTACCCCAAGGTCTAACCTCAAATGCATCAAACCACCCAATGGGAGACCTACATCTCCTACCATACAATGCTTCAAATGGGGCCATATCAATGCTTGAGTGATAACTATTATTGTATGAAAACTCCTCTAAGGGTAAGAAGTTATCCCAATGACCACCAAATTCTATCACGCATGCACGAAGCATATCCTCCAACACTTGAAACGTTCGCTCAGACTGACCATCGGTCTGAGGGTGAAATGCAGAGTACTAAGGTCCAACCTAGTACCCAATTCAGCATGCAATGTTTTCCAAAACTTAGAAGTAACTGCGTACCTCTATCTGATATAATGGAGAGTGGGACTCCATGCAACCGAACCACCTCCGAGATATAGATTTTTGCTAACTTCTCTGCATTGTAAGTCACCTTGACCGGAATGAAATGAGCAGACTTAGTTAACCTATCAACAATTACCCAAATTGAGTCATATTTACCCATTGTCCTTGGAAGATCAACCACAAAATCCATTGCAATTCTCTCCCACTTCCATTCGGGAATGGGCATTCTCTGAAGTGTTCCTCCGGGTCTTTGGTGTTCATATTTCACTTGTTGAAAGTTTGGACATTTGGCAATAAAATCCACAATATCACGCTTCATTCTTGTAACGACCTGTTTAGTCGTTTTGAGCAACAGAGTCCATTTCTGGAAAAACTGGCTGGGACGACGAGGGTCACGACGGACCGTCGTGGTCACGACGGCCCGTCGAGGGAGTGTCGTCCCATGGCACTTAGAATTTTGAAATTGGGGTACTGAAAATCGACTCTCTGTAAATTGTGACGGACCTGCAGGACGTGCCGTCACATCCACGACGAACCGTCGTGAGTTCCGTTGCAAAACACTTCAACTTTTGAGAATTTGGTGCAAGAAAACGAGTTTCTGACCGTCAGGATGGAGGTGCAGGACGGACCGTCACAGGTGTGACGGGCCGTCGCAGACCACCTGAAATCTGGGAGGAGGCGACGGCCATCGTGACGGACCGTCGCAGGTACGACGGCCCGTCACAGGTCACGCAATCCCAGGCAGTTTAGGATTTCTCCACACGTTTTAAGGGTCGTTTTTGACTATTCTTTCCTTAATTATAAAGATTGAGGGGTAACATTAATAGGTCTAATTACTTAGGGGTTAAAAGGGGTAACCTTAAGTTAATTAGAGGGGTTTATTGTCCTCTTTCACACTTAATTATATTGTAATTAGGGTAAAGGAAAGAGGGTTTGAATAAAACAAAAGAGAAAGAACAGAAAGAGAGGCAGAAATCGATCGAGAGGGAGGAGAAAATAGGAGCTTGGGAATTTGCTTGTTGATCACTAGTCTTCTGTGTAGGTAGGTTATGGTTTTTATATTACGATACTCGTAGTGAACTCTTAATAGTGAATAATATGGGTTGATGATATTGTAAACCTGTCTATATGCTTAATTGTATGCTTGCATGAACATGATAATGTGATTTTGATAAAGCAAGCATGATGAAAACCATTGAATCCCAAATCTTGAAAGAAACTTTAATCTATGATATTAATGATAATGCCTTGGTATAAAAGAAGGCTTGATGAATTAATGTGATTGGGATTGATGATGCCTTGGTTTAAAGAAGGCTTGATGAACGGATATAATGAGATTAGTGGATCGGAGTGTCACGTTCCGACACATAGATTAGTGGATCGGAGTGTCACGTTCGACACATAGTATTAGTGGATCGGAGTGTCACGTTCCGACACATAGTATTAGTGGGACGGTGTCACGAACCGACACGTAGATGTAGGGGATCGGAGTGTCACGTACCGACCATATAGGGGATCGGAGTGTCACGTTCCGACACATATAGGGGATCGGAGTGTCACGTCCGACACATATAGGGGATCGGAGTGTCACGTACCGACACATAGTAGTAGGGGATCGGAGTGTCACGTACCGACACAAGAGGAAGAAAGATAATGAATCTCGAAAGATGTTAATATACTCAACATAATGAACTTAATTCCCAAATGAGTATGGTATTGAGGCTTGAGTCCTCATGGATGAACTTGATGGTAAATATTGACGATTATATACTTGTTGCTACATGATGAGTTTATAGTTGATTTATAATATTACTTGATGTATATTGTTCCCTATTTTTGAGTTAACCGATGATATCTACTCAGTACGTGTGGTTGTACTGACCCCCTACTTTTATGTTTTCCTCTTGTTATTTGTGTTATGCAGCAAACGTTCCGTCAACTTCGACTCAGCAGTAGATCAAGCCCGTCTTCACTCCATCGGAAATTCTGGGTGAGCTAATGCGTCTAGCTTGGACTGGGTCTCCTTCTTCAAGTCTTGATGCCTTGAACTTCCGGCATGGACTAGCTTTTTAGTTATATTTTGTTCTTAGACAGTTTTAGTTTAGAAATTTGAGATAGATGTTCTTGTGATGATGACTTCCAGATTTTGGGAATATTAATAATAGTTGAGTTGTTTATTATGAGTTAAGTCTTCCGCATTATTTTCTGTTGAAATATCTTGAAATGTTAAGGTTTAGATGGGTTGGTTCGCTCACATCGGAGGGTAAATGTGGGTGCCAGTCGCGTCCCCGATTTGGGTCGTGACAATTCTACTCCACCAAAAGTGTTGCTTTAGGTCACGATACATCTTGGTTGCACCCGGATGTATAGAATACCTTGAACTATGAGCCTCTGTCAGAATAGTGTTGATCAAATCATTAACGCGGGGTACACATACCCTTTCCTTAATCCTCAAAACACCTTCCCCATCGATTGTTGCTTCTTTAGCCTCTCCTTGCAACACTTTATCTCGGATCCGGATCAATTTCTCATCATTAAACTGCTTCCCCTTAATCTTGTCAAGGAAGGAGGATCTTGCCTCCACACAAGCTAACAATCCTCCCTTCTCATTTACTTCTAACCTCATAAGGTCATTAGCCAAAATCTGCACTTCTCTAGCCAATGGGCGTCTAGAAGCTTGCAAATGAGCTAGACTTCCCATGCTTCCCGCCTTTCTACTTAAAGCATCTGCCACAACATTCGCCTTCCCCGGATGATACAAAATAGTGATTTCGTAGTCCTTCACTAGTTCCATCCATCTCCTTTGTCTCAAGTTCAAATCTTTCTGAGTAAAGACATACTGTAGACTACGATGATCCGTATAGACTTCACACTTAACCCCATATAAATAGTGCCTCCATTGCTTTGATGCAAACACTACCGCGGCCAATTCCAAGTCATGAGTTGGATAGTTACGTTCATGCACTTTTAATTGTCTTGAAGCATAAGCAATTTTTCCATTAGCACTGCACCCAAACCCGAATAGGATGCATCACAATAGACAATGAAATTCTTACCTTCCACCGGCAAGGTGAGAATTAGTGCGGTAGTCAACAGAGTCTTGAGCTTCTGAAAGCTTTCCTCACACTCATCCGACCATACAAATGGAAAATTCTTCTTAGTCAAGTTCGTCAATTGGGAAGCAATGGAAGAGAACCCCTTGACAAATCGACGGTAGTAGCTAGCTAACCCAACAAAGCTCCTTATCTCTGACACATTAGTAGGTCTTACCCAATTCTTCACTGTCTCAATCTTAGAAGGATCCACCATCACTCCATCCTTAGAAACCACGTGCCCCAAGAAGGACACTGCATCTAGCCAAAACTCACACTTAGAGAACTTGGCATAAAGATTTTTCTCCCTCAACATTTCCAATACAATTCTCAAATGCTCCTCATGTTCCTTCTTACTTTTAGAGTATATCAGTATATCATCAATAAATACGATCACAAAGAGATCCAAATATGGCTTAAAAATCCCGTTCATCATGCTCATGAAAGCAGCAGGGGCATTCGTAAGACCAAAAGACATCACTACAAATTCGTAATGCCCATACCTAGTTCGAAAAGCAGTCTTTGGCACATCCGTTGCCCGTATTTTCAATTGATGATAACCGGATGTCAAGTCAATCTTAGAAAAGACACACTCACCTTGTAACTGATCGAACAAGTCATCAATGCGAGGAAGAGGATACTTGTTCTTAATAGTTACCTTGTTCAACTGCCGGTAGTCTATGCACATCCGAAAACTCCCATCCTTCTTCTTCCCAAACAAAACCGGAGCACCCCAAGGAGATGCACTTGGTCTAATGAAGCCTTTGCTCAACAACTCTTGAAGTTGGGCCTTTAACTCTCTTAACTCCGCGGGATCCATTCTATACGGGGGTATAGAAATGGGGCGAGTACCCGGTTCAAGATCAATACAGAAGTCAATATCCCTATCCGGTGGCATACCAGGAAGATCTGCAGGGAACACATCCAAAAACTCACGGACTACCGAAACCGACTCAATCGAAGGTACTTGGGTAGTGTCATCCCTGAGATGTGCCAAGAAAGCTAAACAACCCTTAATAACCATCTTCTTAGCACGAAGAAAGGACACGATGCGAACCGGATTGGAAGTGTAATCTCCCTCCCACACTAACGGGTCTGTCCTAGGCTTGGCTAACGTCACCGTTTTAGCATTACAATCAAAGATCGCAAATTCCGGAGAAAGCCAAGTCATACACAGAATTACATCAAAATCAACCATTTCTAAGATAACCAAATCTACATGAGTGTTGCTCCCCACAAAGTTCACCAAACAAGACCTATATACCTTTTCAACTACCACAGACTCACCCACCGGAGTAGAAAACACGAATAGGCATATCAAGTAATCACAATAACAATAATTTAGACCATTAGCAAATGAGAAGATACATAAGAAAATGTGGATCCAGGATCAAACAATACAGAAGCCATGCAATCACAAACCAGAAGATTACCTGTGATGACAGCATCAGATGTCTCCGCCTCCGATCTCCCAGGGAAAGCATAACAATGGGCCCTTTCGTTTGTTTGTCCGTTGCCCCTACCATGTTGTGATGTAGTGGCTCCAGTTTTCCCATCACCCCGGCCGTTTTGGTGACCACCATTACCTCGACCACCACGTCCTCCAAAATAACGGCCTCTACCATGAGCACCTCTACCTCTAGCTATTGGGGGTCTATAGCGTTGTTTGGGACAATTCCTCCTAATATGTTCAGTCTCCCCACATCCATAACACTCTCTAGAGTCAAGCATAGGTCTCTCAGAGAAGTGTTGACCGGTCTGAGGTGGACCCCAACTACAGTCTGTAGTGAAGACTGAATGGGTGAACTGAGTAACCTCCGGAACTCTGTCCTCTAGAGTAGGAACCATAAACTCACCTCCCTTTCGAAACCTTTTTGATGTCGATGTCGAGGTGAAATTCATCGGCTTCACTCCTTCAACCTCTATCACAAAGTCTACCACGTCTTGGAAGGATTTTGCCGTAGCCGCTACCTGTAAGGCCGAAATCTGCAACTCTGATCTCAACCCCTTCACAAACCGGCGAATCCGCTCTTGTGGACTGAAACAAAGTTGAGTGGCATACCTTGATAATGCACGAAACTTAGCCTCATATGCATTGACCGACATCCTACCTTGCTCTAGGCTCAAGAATTCATCCATTTTCCTATCCCTCAAGGTCCGGGGGATATACTTCTCCATAAACAAGCTAGAGAATGAGGCCCAAGTCATAGGTGGTGCCTCTGTTGGTTGACACTCAACATGTGACCGCCACCACATTTTGGCGTTCCCTTGAAACTGATAACTCACGAACTCAACACCAAACCGTTCTACTATACCTATTTTGTGTAGTAGCTCATGAAAGTCAACCAGAAAATCGTAGGCATCCTCAGATTCAGCACCCTTGAAGACTGGAGGTTTCAATTTTAAGAACTTACTTAAAAGTTCATGCTGATCATTTGTCATTATGGGCCCCGTAGTCAGACGAGGAAACGTGCCTATCTCCAATGAGGCATCCATGCGGGGAGCCCCAACAGTGGCATGTCGTACCTCTGGAACCGGAGGTGTTGGTGCAGAAAACACTGGAGGTGCCTGACCCTGATCAGACAACCCACTAAGATAAGCGAGAACCTGATTGATCATCTCTGGGGTAGGTTGGGGTGGCAATTCCTCATTTTGAACTTGTTCATTCTTCCCTTCCTCACCCTCTCTTACTACTTCCTCAGTCGGTGGAGGAGTCACCGCCCAATCATCAGATTGGCTAGGTGCTTGTCCTCTTCCTCTAGAGGAAGTCCTCCCACGACCTCTACCACGGCCTCTTGCCATTGCTCTTCCTCGAGCCACAACCCCAGTGGCTGGCTCAGACGTTTCTTGTCTCGCTGGTTGATCTCGGTTGCTCTGCCTGTTGCTGGCGCGGTTGTTGCTCTAGTTCTAACCATCTGCGAAATAGAGTGAGATGGTCAGATACCAATTTGTATCACCTAGATACCAATTGGACCCAAGTAATAGCACGAAAAAAGAAAAAAAAAGAATGGAATTTTCCTAAAGTCTTATAGACTCTCAAAGAAAAGTTAAAGGCGTCCCCCTACCGTTCCTTAAGACCCTACTAGACTCGTTCTTGTGTGATGAGACCAACGAACCTAATGCTCTGATACCAAGTTTGTCACGACCCAAACCCGAGCGGGACTGGCACCCCACATTTACCTCCTATGTGAGCGAACCAACCAATCTAAAACCTTAACATTTCAACATATATCAACAGACGTAATGCGGAAGACTTAACTCATTAATAAAATCAAATCAATAACTATTATTATCCCCAAAATCTGGAAGTCATCACCACACGAACATCTAATATCAAATGACTAAACTAAGATTATTCTAAAAGCTAAAACAAGTAAAAATTAGTCCATGCCGAAAGCTCAAGGCATCAAGACTTGAAGAAGAAGATCCAGTCCAAGCTAGAAGCATTAGCTCACCCTGAATTTCCGATGTAGTAAAGACTGGCTTGAATCACTGTTGAGTCGAAGACGACGGCACGTTTGCTGCACTCTACAAATAACAAAGAAGAAAACATAAAAGTAGGGGTCAGTACAAAACACGGGTACTGAGTAGATATCATCGGCCAACTCGAAATAGAAAACAATATACATCAAGTAATATTATAAAACCAACTATGATACTCAACATGTAGCAACAACAAGTACTATATGATTAACAATTACCGTCAAGTTCACACATGAGGACTCAAGCCTCAATACCATACTCATTTGGGAATTAGATTCATTGAATTGAGTATATTAGCATCTTTCAAGATTCATTATATTTATTCCCCTCGTGTCGGTACGTAACACTCCGCTCCATATACTATCCTAGTGCCGGAACGTGGCACTCCGATCCTCATATACTATCCTGGTACCGCAACGTGGCACCCGATCCATATACTATCCTAGTGTCGGAACGTGACACTCCGATCCTCATATACTATCCTGGTACCGGAACGTGGCACCCGATCCATATACTATCCTGGTGTCGGAACGTGACACTTCGATCCTCATTCTATCCTGGTACCGTAACGTGGCACCCGATCCTCTATTTCTATCCTGGTACCGGAACGTGGTACCAGATCCCCTAATCTCACCACTTTCGTTCATCAATCCTTCTTTTATACCAAGACATCATCATTAACAAAGTAGATTAGGGTTTCTTTTCAAGATTTGGGATTCAATAGCTTCATCATGGTTATTTATTCACAATTACATAATCATATTCATGCAAGCATACAATTAAGCATATAGGAGGGTTTACAATACTACTAACACATATCATTCGCTATTAAGAGTTTACTACGAATAGCATGAAAACCATAACCTACCTCCACCGAAGAATTGATCAAGCAAGCAATTTCCCAAGCAGCGTTTCTTCTCCTCTTTGTTCGATCGACTCTCCCTCTCTCTTGCTCTTTCTATTTTCTTATTCAAACCCTCTTTCTTTTACCCTAATTAGTATATAATTAAGTTTAAAAGATGGCATTAATAACCCACTAATTAACTTAAGGTTGCCTCTTTTAACCCCCAAGTAATTAGACTTATAATCCTTAACCCTCTAACTTTATAATTAAAGTAGGAATAGTCCAAAACGTCCCTTAAAAACGTGTAAAGAAATCCGACCAGACTGGGATTACGCAACCTGTGATGGGGGCCGTCGCCTGCGACGGTCCGTCCTGCAGGTCGTCGCAAGGTTCAGAGACCCAAATTTCCACCAAGGGTCTGTGACGGTCCGTCACGCCTGTGACGGTCCGTCACGCCTGTGACGGTCCGTCCTGCAAGTCCGTCACGAAGTTCAGAGAGTCAATTTTTTAGAGACCCTGCGACGGTCCGTCGTGACCATGACGGTCCGTCGTGGGTTCCGTCGTTTCCGCGAGTTTTCCAGAAATAAAATCTGCTGCTCAAAACGACTAAACAGGTCGTTACAAAATTGAAGTGGGTTACTGTAGGTTTGTAAAGAAAAAAAAGATTTGTGAGTTTGTTTTGAAAGTTAATGGTAATGGGTGGGTACTAAATATATAGGAATTTAATGTGTGACATATAGATTCTGAAAATTTGTTGGGGTTTAATTTTCTTTAAATCTTCTTATAATTATTATGAAATTTTTCAAAGTGATAGTGTCATAACTAGTTATAGATATGTAATTGGTTTTTTTTAGAAATTATTGATGGTGTTCCCTTTGAAAGTATGTCAAGATTTCCAATGGAATATTGATATGCCGTCAATAGCCATTTTGGGATAATAATTGGACAATTATATTATATGGAAACTATTAGGGTTGTAGTGTTTGGAGAAATTATGACTTAACTCTTGACTTGAAATTTAAGAAATATGAGATTTGACATATTAGTTAGAATCAAGATTGAGAAACTTTTTATAAATTGGATAAATTGTTGGGTCAAGTTAAACAATAGTAATATGAGTGTTGTAAGATTTGAACTCTTATTGTGGTTATTGATTTGAATAGATTGTATTGATTTGAAAGTAAACAAAGGAGGAAGGCTAAAGTCCCCAAGTGATTGTTCGATAAATTGGGGCAAAGTGAATTTCTAAACTCTAGTTAAGTGTATGAAATGCGTGTATTTCCTTGTGGTATATGTTGGGAAGTAAGTACGGGATTGGTGATGGGTTGACTGTCCACATTGATTAATTCTAATGATGAAAAGATGGGGATAACAAAAAGGCAATGTGATTAATTGTTTATGTGTGTTGTTGAGAAAGGGTGAAGGCTTGTTGAATCATTGTTGATGTAACTTCATGTTTTTCTGGTTGTTAGCTTTGCGATGTTATGAAAATTGTCATCTCCTCATTATTTGTGTGAACTTGTCATCTGCATTATTCTTAGGCATTGGTTGTGACAAGTGTTATGTGCATTGAGAAAGAATGGGTACTTAAGAGGATGTACCATTTCGAGGGACGTATCGCGCGCCGCGATGTACACTATATTTCGAGGGACGTATCTCGCGCCGCGATGGATACTATATTTCGAGGGACGTATCGCACGCCGCGATGGTTACTAATATCGAGGGTCGTGTCGTGCGCCGCGACAGATGCATGGACAGATATGTCCCCCATGGGTCCCGGACTGAGAGACAGTGGGTGTGTATCACTAGGTCAGACATGCATCATTATACTTGGCATTGCATTCTATTGCATTACACATACTTATCATTGGTGAACTTGATATTGTGTTTTGCTGATCTTGTGATTGCCTTTCTGTGAAATTTGTGATTGATAATATTGAGCTTGTTATTGAGGATATGTAATTGATAAAGTGTGGTTGTGGAGTATATATATGTAATTTGTATAAGTGTTGTTGTAGAGTTACGTGCTATGTAAAATATGAACTGTTAGGTTAGACTAAATTTTATGCAGGTTGTAGTTGTGGAGGTTCAGTTGGGGAGGTATGGGTACCCGTATTTCATCCCCTTAGCTTGTGTTTAGACGTTTACTTGCTGAGTACCGTGTGGTTTGGTACTCACCCCTTGCTTCTACAATTTTTTGTAGGTTATGAGCCTGGATTTTTGTTGTACTTGTCATTCTCTTCTTTTACAAGGCTTCTTGGAGATTTGTCAGGTAGCTGTTTCCATCGCAGCAGACTTTCTTCTCCTTAATTATGATCTTGTTCTATTCTAGAAACAACTTCATTTAAGACTTGAATTTTCTTTTGAATCAATTGTAATACTTTAGAGGCTTGTACACGTGACTACCAAGTTTTGGGGTTTTTATTAACATACTTATATTTTACTTCCGCACTTTATTGTAATGGTTGAGTTTTAGGCTGACTTGTCTTGGTGGGATTAGACGAGTGCCATCACGCCATTTTTG
>JAKWIY010001943.1:0-13242 GCA_027704805.1 Solanum corneliomulleri | reverse complement strand
CACACGGTTGGTAGATGTCGGGTGTGGCATGCCCGCACTGCCCTTGGGCAACACACACGATCAGACAAAGTCGGGTGGGGCATGTAATCATCGCCCTTGGGCAGCACATACTGTCGGATGACATTGGGCGTGACATGCCATCATAGCCCTTGGGCAACATACATGATCAGAACAGAATACTTCACGTGTGGCATACCCGCATGGTCCTTGGGCAGCACACACGGTCGGATGACATCAAGCGTCGCATGCCATCTTCGCCCTTGGGCAGAAAACGCAGTTGGACAACGTCAAGCATTGCATGCCTTCATCTTCCTTGGGCAGCACACATGGTAAGACGACATCGGGCGTGGCATGCCATCATCGTCCTTGAAATCATACATAGTCGGATGACATCGGGCGTGGCATGTTACCATTGCCCTTGGGCAGCACACAGAATCAAACAACATCGGGCGTGGCATTTTTTCATGGACCTTGGACAACACACACGGTCGGATGACATAGGGTGTGGCATGCCCTCATCGCCGTTTGATAGTACACACGGTCAGACAACATCGGGTGTCACATGCCATCACAGCCCTTGGGCAGCATGCACAGTCGGATGACGTCAAGTGTCGCATGTCATCGTCTCCGTTGGACAATAATAATGTTCAAATATACTTCTAGACATAAATGATCATATGCAATATATTTTCCAAACTACGAGTCGGGGTCGATCCCACAGAGAATATGGAAGAATATTATCAATACAATATATTTAATTTGATAGTCGTTAAATAAAATGGGCGATTTTAAATTGAAATAAAAATAAAAGAAATAAAAATGGCTTTAAACGAAGAATTTATTAATATCCAAGTTAATAAAAATAACTAGCAATCTGTTACCTATATGCTCATGACGCAGTAATCCTAGTAATAGCAATTCATCTCTTGTGTTATGCATGCAAAGTTATAAGTTATGTATCTCTAAATCCTTGGTTTGGTATATAGAGAATTTCACCCTGTATTTTTATTTGGCTACATGTGTATAATTTACAAAACCTTACCTTTACCTCATATTAAGTATCATATTCAATGTATAGCTAAATTACAACTTCACACCAATTGACTTAATCAGAAAAAGTTAAGAAAAATAGCTAAATTATATTTTTATTGATCACGAATAAAAATAAATACTAAAGGAGAAGAAAGAATAAACCACAATTCATCGGCCTCCACGATGGCTCATACAAAGCACCAAATCTAGAAAAAATTTATATTATGTCTTGTATCTTATTTCATGGCTTCCTAAATAATAATTTTTTATGCCTTATTTATAGTTGTAGAAAATCCTAAATAAAATAATTGAGTCCAAGAAAATTGGGAATCCAAAACCAAAAAGAATTGGAGAGATTTTTTTCCTTTTTTTTCCCGTGTGTCGTGCCACGTGAATGGATTGGACAGTGCATTGAGGGAATGCCTCTTAGCAGGATACAAAATTTTCAAGTTGTTTTGCAATTTCCATCAGCAATATGAACTTATATATGAATATATTATTTTACTTACTTTAATCCATTAAGTTATGTGCTTGATTTCCTTCTTCAACCATCCATTTTTAATCTGTTTTAGGTTCAAGTTCCTTCATTTCTCCACCAATTTAATCCTACAAAAAAAAAATACAGAATTTAGCACAATCCATAAAATATATGCTCAAAATAGACATATATAAATAATAAATGTGAGGTAAATAATGATAAAAATGTGTATTTTGGCCTCACATCAAACAACACACACGATCAGACGACATCGAGCTTGGAAAGCCATCATCGCCCTTTGACACCATACACGGTGAGACGACGTCGAGCGTGGCATGTTGTCATCGCCCATGGATAGAACACACGGTCGGGAAGCATTAGGCGTGTCATGCTTAGATGGGCCTTCGGTAACACACACGGTCGATCTACGCCAGGCACGACATTTCATCATAGCCATTGGGCAGCATACACGATCGAACGATGTCGGGCGTCACATTCCATTATCGCCCTTGGGCCGCACACACGATCGGAATACATCAGGCGTGGCATGACGTCATCATCCATGGGTAACACACAAAGTCAGACGACATCAGGGGTGGCATGCCATCATCGCCCTTGGAAGCACACACGGTCGGACGACGTCGGGCATGACATGCCTTCATCACCCTTAGGCAGCAAACATATCCAGACTAAGTCAGGCGTGGCATGCACGCATAGACATTAGTCAGCACACATGGCGGACTACATTCGGGCGTGGCATGCAATAATCTCACAAGGACAGCATGCACGGTCAGATGACGTCAGGCATGTCATGTCATCATCGCCCTTGGGTAGAACACACGGTCGAACGACGTCGAGCGTGGCATGCCATAATCTCCCTTGGGGAGCACACACGGTTAGACTATCTTGTGCCTGGCATGCCATCATCTCCCTTGGACAGCACACACAATGGGATGACATTGGGCGTTGCATGACATCATCACCCTTGGAATGCATAGACGGTCGAGCGATGTCGTGTGTGGCATTTCATCGTAGCACCTGGGCAGCATATACAGTTGGACGACGTTGTATGTTGCATGCCATCATCGCCCTTGGACAGCACACACGATCGGACTATATCGGGCGTGGCATGCCATCACCACCCTTGGATTGCACACAAGGTGAGACGACGTTGGGCATCGCATGCCATCATTGCCTTTGGATAGGGCGTGGTATGCCATCATTGCCCTTCGGAAGCACACATAGTCGGACTAAGTCGGGGGTAGCATGCAATTATCGCACTTGGACAGTAGACATGGTCAGGCAACATGAGGCCTGGCACGTTATTTTCACCCTTGGACATCCCACACGATTAGACTACATCGGGCATTGCTGCTCGTATGGCCCTTGGGAAGCACACGCGGTGGACGATGTCGACTGTGCATGCCATCATCGCCACTGGGCAGCACACATGGTCGGATGACGTTGGACATGAAATACCATCATCGCCTTTGGGAAGAACACAAATTGGGACTACATCAGGCATGGCATGACATCATCGCTCTTGGACAACACAAACTATTGAAAGATGTCGGGCATGACATGCAATCATCACCCTTTCGTACCATACATGGTTGGAAGTTGTTTGGCATGGCATGTTATCACTACCCTTGGATAGAACACACGGTCGGGCGACGTCGGGCGTGGCATGCCCGCATTTCCCTTAGGTAGCACACACGGTCAAAAAATTTTGGGCTTGACATGATATTATTGACCTTGGACATCCCACACGGTCGGATGATGTAGGGCGTGGCATGCCATCATCGCCCTTGGGAAGCACAAACAGTCGGACGAAGTCGAGCATTACATGCCATCATCTCCCTTGGGAAGCACACACAGTCGGACGAAGTCCAGCATTACATGCCATCATCGCCATTGGACCATTGTACACCATAAACGATTGGACGACTTTGGGCGTGGCTTGCATCATCTCCCTTTGAAAGCATACACGGTCGGACTATATCAGGCGTGGCATTTTATCATTGGCCTTGTAAAACATACACGGTCAGACTATGTCGGGCGAGGCATGCCATCACGATCCTTTGACATAACACTCGGTTAGATGATGTCGGGCGTCGCATGCCATCATCGCCCTTGGAGAGTAGAAACGGTCAGGCGATGTAGGGCGTGGAATTTTATCATCGCCATTGGACATCACACATGGTCGGAAGACATCGGTCATCGCACATTTTATGTCCCTTGGGCAGCACACACGGTGGACGACATCAGGTGCGACATGCAATCATCTCCCTTGGGCAGCGCACACGGTCCGAAAACGTTTGACATGACATGCCATCATCAACCTTGGACACCATACAATGTGGTATTACGTAGGCGTGGCGTTCCATCATCACTCTTGGACAACACACACGGTCGAAAGATTTCGGGCATGGCATGCCATCATCTCCCTTTGACACCATACACAATCGGACAACGTCAGGCGTGGCATGTTATCATTATCCTTGGACACAACACACGGTCAGGTGACGTAGGGAGTGGCATGCCCGCATTGCCCTTGGGCAGCACACACGGTCGAAAGATTTTGGGCGTGACATGATATTATAGCCCTTGGACAGCACACACGATCGGATGATGTACGGCGTGACATGACTGCATGGCCCTTGAGTAACACACACAGTCGGAGAACGTCAGGCGTTGCATGTCATCATCGCCCTTAGGCAGCACAAATGGTCGAACGACGTCTAACATAACATAACATCATCGCCCTTGGACAACATACACGATTGGACGACTTTGGGCATGGCATGCTTCGCCATTTGAAAGCATACACGGTCGAACAACATTGGGCATGGCATGTTATCATTGACCTTAGACAGCACATACGATTAGACCATTTCGGCTGTGGCATGCCAACATGGCCCTTGGGCAGCACATACGATCCAATGAAGTCGGGCGTGGAATGCAATCATCGCCATCGAGAAGCACACACGGCTAGAAAACGTCGGACCTAACATGTAATCATCGCCCTTGGGCAGCAAACACAGTCGGACAATGTTGGGTGTGGCATACCATCATCAACATGGGACAACATACACGGCCAGATGACATCAATCATGGTATGTTATCATCGCCCTTAGATAGAACACACGGTCAGACGATGTCGACTGTGGCATGCCCGCATGGCCCTTGGGCATCACACAAGGTGTAACGACGTCGGCGT
The DNA here is from genome assembly GCA_027704805.1 of Solanum corneliomulleri. Taxonomy (NCBI): domain Eukaryota; kingdom Viridiplantae; phylum Streptophyta; class Magnoliopsida; order Solanales; family Solanaceae; genus Solanum; species Solanum corneliomulleri. The sequence goes on along the minus strand of JAKWIY010001943.1, from coordinate 8,512 downwards.
GGCATGCCATCATCGCCCTTGGACAGCACACACTATCGGACGACATCGAGCTTGGAATGCTATCATTGCCCTTTGAAACCATACTTGGTTGGACGACATCAAGTGTGGCATGATTGCGTGGGCCAAAGGCAACACACAAGGTCGCACTACGTCCGGTGCGACATTCCATCATTGCCCTTGGGCAGCATACACGATCAAACGACGTCAGGCGTGACATGCAATCATCGCCCGCGGGTCGCACACACGATCGGAATACATCGGGCGTGGCATGCCAACATGGACCTTTGGTAGCACACACAGTCAGATTACATCGGGCGTGACATGCCATCATCGCCCTTGGACACCATACATGGTCGGACAACGTCAGGCATGGGATGTTATCATCTCATTTGAGCAGAACAATCAGAAGGACGATGTCGGGCGTGGCATGACCGAATTGGCCCTTGGGAAGCACAGACATTTAAATGATGTCGGGCGTGACATGATATCATCGCCCTTGGATAACACAAACGATTGGACGACGTCGGGCATATCATGTTATCATTGCCCATTCACAGAACACGCGGTCGAGCAACGTCATGTGTGGCATGCGATCATAGTACCTTAGCAGCACATACAGTTGGACAATGTCGTATGTCGCATGTCATCATCTCCCTTGGACATCACACACCAAGGGACGACGTCGGGCGTGGCATGCCATCACCACCCTTGGACTACACACACGATCAGACGACATTGGGCGTCGCATGCCACCATCGCCTTTGGATAGGGCGTGGAATGCCATCATCGCCCTTCGGAAGCACACACCGTTGGACTACGTCGGGGGTAGAATTTCATTATCGCACTTGGACAGTAGACATGGTAAGGCGACTTGGGGCCTGGCATAATATTTTTGCCCTTGGACATCACACACGGTTCGAGGACGTCAGGCGTTGCTACTCGTATGAAACTTAGGAAGAAAACTCATTGGACGATTTCGGTTGGGGCATGCCATCATCGCCCTTGGGCAGCACACATCGTTGGACGACGTTGGACATGACATGCCATCATCACCCTTGGGAAGAACACAAATTGGGACTACGTTAGGCGTGGCATTCCATCATCGCTCTTGGACAGCACACACGGTCGAACGATGTCAGGCATGGCATACCATTATCGCCCTTTGCACCATACAAGGTCGGACAACGTCGGGCATGGCATGTTTTCATTGCCCTTCGAACAAATGATTCATGGCCCTTGAGTAACACACACGATTGGACAATGTCGGACTTTATATGCCATCATATCTCTTGGGCAACACAGACGGTGGAAAGACGCCGAGCGTGACATGCCATTATCGCCCTTGGAGAGCACACACGACTGGACGACTTTGGGAGTGATCTTCGCCTTTTGAAAGCATACACGGTCAGAAAAGGTTGTGTGTGGCATCTTATAGTTGCCCTTGGATAGCACATACGATTGGACCATGTTCGGTGTGGCATCCCTGCATGGACCTTCAGTAGGACATACGATCGGATGAAGTCGGGCGTGGAATGAAATCATCGCCATCGGGAAGCACTTACGGTCAGAAAACATTGGTCCTAACATGTCATCATCGCACTTGGGCAGCAAACACAGTCAGACGACGTTGGGCGTAACATGACATCGTCTTCCTTGGACACCATTCACGGTCGAATGAAATCTGACGTGGTATGTTTTCATCGCCCTTAGACAGAACACTCGATCGGATAATGTCGGGCGTGGCAGGTGCGCATGGACCTAGGGCAACACAAACAGTTGCACTACATCGGCATGGCATGCCATCATCTTCCTTGGACACCACACACGATCGGATGACATCGAGCGTGGAATGCCATCATCGCTCGTAGACACCATACATGGTCAGACAACGTCGAGCGTGGCATGTTATTATCAACAATTGATATAACAGACGGTCGGGCAACATTAGGCGTGTCATACTTGCATGGGCCATGGGTAACACACACGGTCGCACTATGTAATGCCTGACATGCCATCATAGCCTTTGGGCAGCACACAAGATCAAATGATGTCGGGCATGACATGTCATTATCGCCCTTGGGCCGCACACACGATTGAAATACATCAGGCGTGGCATGCCGTCATCATCCTGGGGTAACACTAATTCAGACGATATCAGGGGACGTAGTCTAACCATGTGTGCTGCCCAAGGGCAATGATAGAATGTATTGCCCAATTTCATATGATCGTTTGTGCTTCCCAAGGGAAATGATGACATGCCACGTTCGACGTCATCTGATCGTGTGCACAATCCAAGTGTGATGATGGCATGCCACGCCCGATGTTTTCTGTCTCCATGTGTTGTCCAAAGGCGATGATAGCATGCCACGCCTGACGTCATTTGACTGTGTGTGGTGCCCAAGGGACATGCGGCATGCTATGCCTTATGTAGTTTTACCGTGTGTACTGCCCAAGGGTGATGATGGCATGTAACGCCTTACGTTTTTCGACCATGTGTTTTAACCTAGGGCCATGCGAGCATGCCACGCCCGACGTTGTTCTCCTATGTGTGTTGTCAAAGGTAAATGATATCATGTCACGCCTGAAGTGTTTCGACCGTGTGTACAGCCCAATGGCAATGCAGGCATGCCACGCCCGACAATGCCCGACCTTGTGTTCTATCCATGGGAAATTATAACATGCCACACGCGACGTTGTCCGACTGTGTATGGTTTCAAAGGGCATGATGACATGCCACACCTATTGCCATTTGACAGACGGTTAACTACTCAATTTCCATGACAGCATGCCATGCCCGACGTCGTTCAATTGTGTGTTCTACTCAAGAGCGATGATAACGTCCCATGCGCGACGTCGTCCCACCATGTATGGTTTTCAAGGGAGTTGGTTGCATGTCATGCCCAATGTTGTCCGAGCATGTGTGCTTTCCAAGGAAGATGATGGCATTCCATGCCCGATGTTGTCTTCCTTGTGTGTTGCCTAAGGGCCATGCAAACATTCCACGCCTCATGTTGTCCGGCCGTGTCTACTATTGATGGGTGATTATGACATGTCATTCTCAATGTCATCTTACCGTGTGTGTAATCCAAGGGAGATGATGGCATGCCACGCCCATTGTCGTCCGACTGCGTGTACTGCCCAAGGTCCATATGAGCATGCCACACCCGACATCTTCTGATTGACTGTTCTGTCTAAGGACGATGATTACATGCCACAGACGATGTCAGCTGATCGTGTATGCTGTCCAAGGGAGATGATTGCATGCCACTCCTAACATCGTCCGACCGTGTTTGCAGCCCAAGGGCGATGATGACATGTCACGCCCATCGCCGTTCGACGGTGTGTTCTTCGCGATGACAATGATTGCATTCCACGTCCGTCATTATCCGACCTTATGTGCTACCCAAGGGACATGCGGGCATGCCACACCCGATGTGGTCCGATCGTATGTTCTTTCTAAGGGTAATTATAACATGACATGCCTGACATCGTTCGACTGTGTATGCTTTCAAAGGGTGATGATGTCAAGCCACGCCCAATGTCGTCCAATCGTGTGTGGTGTCCATAGGAGATTATGACATGTCATGCTCGGCGTCATCCAACCTTCTGGTCTGCCCAAGGGAGATGATGGCATGCAACGCCTGACGTTGTCCGACAGTGTGTGTTACCCAAGGGCTATGCGACCATGCCACTCACAATGTCTTTTGATGGTGTGTATTGTCCAAGTTCAATGATATCATCTCTCCTGGTGTCTTCCGACCGTGTGTACTTCCCAATGGCAATGCGGGCATGTTATGCCCGACGTCGCTTGACCGTGTGTTCTCTCTAATGGAATTGATAAAATGCCACGCCCGATGTCATCCGACCGTGTAAGCTGTCAAAGGGCGATGATGGCATGCAATGCCCGACATCATCAGACCGTGTGTGCTGTCGAAAAGCGATGATGGCATGCCACGCCTGACGTAGTCCAACTCTGTGTGCTGCCAAAGGTGATGATGGCATGTCATGCCCAATGTCGTTTGATCGTGCGCGTTGCCCAAGGTCGATGATAGCATGCAACACTCAACATTGTCCAATCGTGTCTGTTGTCCAAGGGCGATGATAACATGCCACGCCTGTTGTCGTCCGATCGTGTATACTAACCAAGGGCGATGATATCATGCCACGCTCTAAGTCGTATGACCATGTTTTTTCCCAAAGGCGATGATGACATGTCACACCCGACGTCGTCTGACCATATGTGTTCCCCAAAGGCGATGATGGCATGTCCCACCCGACGTCGTCTGACCATGTGTGTTACCCAATGGCGATGATGGCATGCCAAACCTGACGTTATCCAATCGTGTGTACTCCTCAAGGGCCATGCCAACATGCCACGGCCGACATGGTATGATTGTGTGTGTTGTCCAAGGGCGATGATAACATGCCACGCCCGACATTGTCCAACTGTGTATGCTTTCCAAGGGCGATGATAGCATGCAATTCTCGACGTCGTCCGATCGTGTGTTCTATCCAAGGGATATGATGGCATTCCACGCTCGATGTCGTCCCAACATGTGTGATGAACCATGCCGATGTAGTCTGACAATGTGGTATATTTTCGTCGCACGTGGTATGTTTTCGTCGCGCTTGGAAATCAAACACGATCGGACTACGTCGGGCATGGCATGACATAATTGTCGTTGGGAAACACACTTGGTCGGACGATGTTAGACATGGCATGCCATCATCGCCCTTAGATAACAGTAATGGTCTGGACTGCGTCGGGGGTGCCATGTTATCATCGCCCTTGGTGAGCATACACGGTCTTACAAACTCAAGAGCTGCAATGGCTGCATAGCCCTTAAGCAGCACACACGGTCGAACGACGTCGGCCGTGACATGCTGTCATCTCCCTTTGGCAACACATACTGTCGGACGATGTCTGCCACGACTTGCCGTCATATCCCTTGAGAAGCACACACGGTCGGACTACGTCTGGCGTGGCATGCCATTATCTCTCTTGGACAGTAACACACTGTTGGAAAACGTTGATCGTGGCATGCCATCATCGCGCTTGGGCAACACACACGGTCGCACGACGTTGGTCGTGGCATGAAATCATTGTCCTTGGAAAGTATACATAGTCAGATGACATCGGGCGTGACATGCCATCATCTCTCTCGTGCAACAAATATGGTTGGACGACGTCAGGAATGGCATGAAAGAATTGCCCTTGGACAGCATACACGGTCAGAAAAAATTGGGGCTGGCATGTAATCTTCTCCCTTGGATCAAAAAGACGAGCAGACGACGTCAGGCGTGGCATGCCCACATGGACCTTTAAAAAAATACACGGTTAGACGACGTCGGCGTGGCATGACATCATTTCCCTTGGACATCCTTCACGATAAGATGGCATCAGGCATGGAATTCCAGCATCACCGTTGGACAACATATTCGGTCGTACTACGTCGGGTGTGCCATGTTATCATCGCCATTGGTCAGCATACACGATGGGATGATGTTATGCATCGCTTTCCCATATGGCCCTTGGACAACACAAACGGTCGCAGGACGTAGGGAGTGGAATGCCATCATAGCTCTTAGGCAGCACACCCGGTCGAATGACGTCGAGCGTGACATGTCATCATTACCCTTGGACAACACACATGGACGGACGACGTTGAGCGTGCCTGACATCATCTCCGTTGGGCAGTACACACGGTTGTACTACATCGGGCGTAGCATGCCATGTCACCCTTAGGAAGCACACACAGTCATATGACGTCAGGCGTGGCATGCTATCATCGCCGTTGGATAGCACATACGGACAAACGACATCGGGCGTGGCATGCAATCATCACACTTAGACTACACAAACGGCCACATGATGTCGGATGTGGCTTGTCATCATCACACTTGAGAAGCACACACGATCATACGACATCGGGCGTTACATTCAATTATTGCCCTTGGGTAGCACACATGGTGAGACTACGACGGGCGTGGCATGTCATCATCGCCCTTGGATAGCACTTACAGTTGGACGACATCAGGCATGGCATGTCATCACCTATTTGGACAACACACACGGATGAACGACGTCGAGCGTGGCATGCCATCATCACCCTTAAACTGCACATACGAATGAATGACATCGAGCGTGGAATTCCCACATGTCCCTTGGGCAACACACATGGTCAGACTACATTGGGCGTTTTATGCCGGCATAGCCCTTGCACAACATACATACTCAGCCAAAATCGGGCATGGCATTCCATCATCTCCATTGGTAAGCAGACACGATCGGACTACGTCGAGCATGGAATGCCATCATCGCCCTTGGTTAGCATAGACAATTGGACTACGTTGGGCATGGAATGTCATCATTGCCTTTGCGTAACACACACGACCAGACGACGTTGGGCATTGACTACTCTCATCGCCCTTCGAAAGCATGCATGGTCAGACGACGTCGCGCATGACATGTTATCATCTCCCTTGGACATCACACACTATCTAACCATATCGGGCGTGGCATGTTAGCATAGCTCTTGGAAAGCACATACGGTCGGATGACGTCAAGTTTGTCTTGCCATCATCGCCTTTGGGTAGCAGACATGGTCGGACGATATCGGGCGTGACATGCCATCATCGCCCTTGGGCAACACAAATGATCGGATGACTTAGATCGTGGCATGCCATCATCGCCCTTGGGATGTATACAAGATTGGAAGACATCAGGTGTGGCATCTTATAATCGCTCTTGGCCACCACACACTGTCGGCCGGCGTCGGGCGTTTCATGTTGGTATGGCCCTAGGGCATCACACACGGTTGAAGACATCGGCTGTGGCATGCCATCATTGACCTTGGGAAGTTCACACAGTCGGACGACGTTCGTTATGATATGCAATCATCACCCTTGGGCTGTATAAAGAGTGGGACTACATCAGGCGTGGAATGTCATCATTGCTCTTGGACAGCACACACGGCCAGAGATTGTCGGGCATGTCATGCCATCATTGACCTTTGACACCAATCATGGTTGGACGATGTCGGGCATGACATGTATTAACCTTCGAAAGAACAAATGATCGGGCTATGTCGGGCGTGGCATGCCTGCATTGACATGGAGCAAAATACACGGACGGAAGACGTCAGGTGTTACATGATATCATCGCCATTAAACCGCACTAACGGTCTGACAATGTCGGGCGTGGCATGCCTGAATGGCCATTTGGTAACACACACAATCGGACAACGTCGGACGTTTATGCCACAATCGCCTTTGTGCAGCACACATGGTTGGATCATCTTGAGCGTGACATGCTATAATCGCCCTTGGACACCACACACGATTGGAAGACTTTGGGCGTGGCATGCCATTATCTCCGTTTATAAGCATACACGGTTGGAGGACGTAAGGCATGTCATAATATCATTTCCCTTGGACAGCACATACGATCGTACCTCGTCAACTGTGGCATGCTTGCATGGCCCTTGGGAAGAACATACGGTCGGATGACATCAGGCGCAGAATAGAATCATCACTATCGGGAAGCACACACAATCGGACGACGTCGGGCCTGACAAGTCATCATCGGCCTTGGGACGCAAACAAGGTCGGACGATGTTGGGCGTGGCATCCCATCCTCTACCTTTGACAGCATACATGGTCGGATTATAACGGGCTTGACATGTTATCATCACTCTTTGATAGAACACTTGATCGAACGATGTTGTGGGCATGCTCGTATGGACTTTAGGAAGGACACATGATGGACGATGTCGGCTGTGGCATGCAATTATCACCCTTGGGAAGCACACAAAGTTGAACGACGTAGGACATGACATGACATCAGCGCCCTTGGGCAACACATAGAGTGGGACTACGTCAGGCGTGGCATGCATCATCGCTCTTGGAAAACACACACGGTCGGACGATGTCGAGAATGGCATACCATCATCGCCCTTTGACACCATCCACGGTCAAATGACGTCGAGCACGACATGTTATCATTTCCCTTGGAAAGAACACATGGTCGGGCGACATGGGACGTGGCATGCCCGCATTACCCTTGGGCAGCACACACGATCATATGACATCGGAAATTGCATGCCGCCATTGCCCTTGCAAAGAATAATCACTCAAACGATGTCGGGTGTGGCATGTTATCATCGCCCTTGGACAGCACACACAATCCGATGATGTCAGGCATGGCATGCCGTCATGGCCCTTGGGAAGCACACGGTCAGATGACGTCAAGTGTGGAATGCTATAATCGCCATAGGCCAACACACATGGTCGGGCTACGTCGGGCAGGAAATTTCACCATCGCCCTTGGGCAACACACGTGGTCAGACAACATCAAGCGCTTAATGCCATTATTGCCCATGGATAGTATAGGATTAGACGACATCGGGAATGCCACATCATCATCTCCCTTGGAAACCACACACGACAGAATGACGTCCAGCATTGCATGCTCGTATGGCACTTGGGCAGCATACACGGTGGACGACGTCGA
>JAKWIY010001942.1:0-13265 GCA_027704805.1 Solanum corneliomulleri | reverse complement strand
AAGCCTTCTTTTATACTAAGGCATCATCATTAACAAGTGAATTAGGGTTTCTTTCAACAATTAGGATTCAATAACTTCATCATGCTTAATTTATCACAATTTCATAATCACGATCATGCAAGCATACAATTAAACACATAGCAGGGTTTACAATACTATCAATACATATCATTCCCTATTAAGAGTTCACTACGGATATCGTAAAAGAAACCATAACCTACCTCCACCGATGAATTGATCAAACAAGCTAATCCTCAAGCTGCGTTTTCTCCTCCCTCTCGATCGATCCCTCTCTTTCTCTTTGTTCTTTCTGTTTGTTTTATTCAAACCCTCTTTCCTTTACCCTAATTATCATATAATTAAGACTAAAAGAGGACAATAGAACCCACTAATTAACTTAAGGTTACCTCTTTTAACCCCAAGTAATTAGACTTATTAATATTAACCCTCAATCTTTATAATTAAGGAAAGAATAGTCCCAACGACCCTTAAAACGGGTAGAGGAATCCTATTCTGCCTAGGATTGCGCAACCTGTGACGGGCCGTCGTGCCTGCGACGGTCCGTCACGATGGTCGTCGCAGCCTCCTAAAGTCCAGGTGAACTGCGACGGCCCATCATACCAGTGACGGTCCGTCCTGCACCTCCGTCCTGACGGTCAGAAACTCGTTTCTTGTACCAAATTCTCAAAAGTTGAAGTGTTTTGCAACGGGAACTCACGACGGTTCGTCGTGGATGTGACGGCACGTCCTGTAGGTCCGTCACAATTTACAGAGAGTCGATTTTCAGTATCCAATTTCAGAATTCTAAGTATGCTGAAACGATGCACCCTCGACGAGCCGTCGTGCCTGTGACGGTCCGTCGCAGTGCCCGTGGTCATGGCCAGTTTTTCCAGAATTAAAATCTGCTGCTCAAAACGACTAAACACGTCGTTACAACAATATCCAAAAAGACACAGATAAAATAATATTTTGCGACCATTGTTCTTCCATGACCGAAGCATTCAAAAGGCTAAATTTGAGAAATGATGCCTTAATGCAAGAAAATGCCAAGCTCAGAGAAAAGCTTCAAAAAATGGAAAGCAAAGGAAAACAAGATGAACAAACTCAGACAAATATAAAGGGTTTTCCATCCCACATAAAAATGGATGAGATGGGTGTACATTCCCCTCTGAATGTAAAGAAATCCACTGTATAGGATAGAGATACAGCTAGTCCGGCTCAAACGGTAATCGGTAAAGACTCATCAAATCCGTTAATGGATGTCACTTTGCCAAAAAGTGAAATAGAAGAAGGTTCATCCTCAAGAAGACAATTACCAATTTCCTTTAGCCAGAAAATCAGACAAAGAACCAAAAAATTACAAAAAAATAAAGACTTAGAATCCATTATAACCAAAACTGTAGAAAAACTACTAAAAGAACAGCAAGACAAAGAAAAACATATAACCCTAGTCCAATACAAAGCCCAATACCAAGCAAGAAGACAATACAGATATAAGCCCAAATAACTCAGACGGATTTTCAGACACTATGCAATATGCTCAAGACCCAAATGATTATGATTCGGGTATGAGTTTTGATTCTGTAGCTTTACACAATTTAGATACATAAAAAAAATATATATATATATATATATATATATTATAGTCTTAAAAGAGGAATGCCTCTTTTGTCAAAAATGTGAGTCCCACTTTACTCACTACCACACATGTGGAAAAACTGTTGGGACGCGTCTTATTCAAGTAAGAGATAAGATAGACAGATATCAGATTCCAAGGACAATAATGAAAGAAGAAGGACATTATTTCACGTGACGATGGGGCCCAGATGTGTACCCGGCTGAAATGATAAGATTCTTTCTTCCATTTGAAATCCGGAATTTGAAGTCCGAAGACACCTATAAAAGCAGATGTTATCAAGACAAGAAGAGATAGAAAGCAAGAAAAAGAAAAGACAATCACTACAAAAAGCTCTAAAAATCCTCATACCAACATCTTTAATAGAAGTTATCTTTTAAGATTGTAAGAAAAAAAAAAGTTTTCAGTTCCTTAGTTCTTTATTTCTAAAAGTTTGTTTAAAGTAAAGCTTGGAAGTTTTTTCGGGTTTCCCGAAAGGGAAACTTCACTCTGTTCTAATAATGTAAGTTTTCATATTTAAGTTTTAGTAAACTTCCCATATATGTAAATTATGTGTGTTTTATGTAAATCATATATGTTTACTTTTATGATTATTTAAATATTCATGTAAATTTATAAAAATCATCATGAATCTATATTACTTAGTATATGGTTAATCTCTTAGCTTCTTAAAATATCGATGGATTAACCTGTAAATTCCTAGGACATTGCCAGGTTAATTGTTCTGAGAAAAAGAACTATGAATAACCAAATCCGGGGTGTGGTTAAAGAAGATTATTTTTAAGAACAAAGACTAAGAGAAAGAGATGAACAATAATAATAGATTCATGAATGGACAGAGTCCATAAAAAAAAAAAGGAAGTCAAACTAGAAACTAAAATGATAATTACGTAATAGACAAGAGAGTGAAGGAGTACTGAGTAGGACTGCACAACATTAAGAAAAATCACCATATTTTTATTGAAAAAACAATATTTGAAATATCACCATATTTTTGAAATATCACCTTATTTTGGTATCAGAGCCTTAGATCTAAAAGACCTTATATGAGAAAAGATTATTATTCTAGAAAAACTTTTGCTTATCATAGAACATTGTTTTATAATAGACAACATTTTAAAATAGTTAAATTATATAAAAAAATCTTTAGAGAATCATCTAAGTGACTTAGGATTAAGGTTATCTTTAACTTATACATATAAGAATTCTATAAAAACGCTTAGAGAAATTATTAGACAAAACCAGAAACAAATTAGTGAAGAACTAAGTCAAATAGAATTTGAGATAAAAGAAGTAATAGAGAGAATTAAATTAATTAAAAATAATCCTTATTACTATAATTCTATAGGATAGTACATGAGAAGACCACATAAAAATACTAAAGAATATAAAAAAGTTAAAAAAGAATTACAAGAATTATATGTAAAAGCAGATATATTACTTAAAGATCTAAAAACAACTAGTTTTAAAAAGTAAATAACTACTAAATTAGATAATATATTTTTCAAAGCTAGAAGCTTAGAACAAAAATTATTAACACATCTTAGATCAAGAAATATCCCAATAAAATATACTTTATGAGAAAACATCCATTCGCCTGGAGTATAAGATTTCATAACTGGATAAGATATAGACACATAGAAGATAAAAAAAAGATTAATAAGAATAAAAAAATCTATAGAAGCTTACATATATATATACGAAAACGAATTTTTTATACCAAAAGCCATTTATTTTGAAAAAACAGTAAATAACGAAGAATATATAAACGCTTTAAAATGGGAATTACAAGGACTTGAAGACGAAATAATCTACGTAAGTAAAAGAATAAAACATTTTTATGAAGATTACAAACCAACAACTTTAGGATAAAAAAATAAGTAAAAATAGCTTCATTAAAAAGTATAGAACACTTAGACTTACAAATTAGTTCAGAAAAAAGATTTAATAGAAAAGGAGATAACATTATTAAGTGTAATTTTGATAGTGGAGAGCATAGTCTACACACAGAAGACCCTCAATATAATACTTTAATAGATTTATTAATAAACCTTAGTGAAAAAATTAAAGAACATAATTGTAAAATCATACAGATATTAAGCGAACAAGAAGAAACCTATAATAGACAAAAACAAATTTTCAATAAGATAGAAGAAAATTTAGATTATTTAAAAGAACAAGGAATAGAATTAACTAAAAAATTAAATAATAAATTAAAAGTAGAAGTTAATAGGACTTTAATCGTAAAATTACAAGAAATAAAAACAGAATTAGAATCAATAAAAGAAATAGTTCTTTCATGATAGATTTAATAGAAGCAGAAACACATAAAGAAGCAATAAGATTAATAGAAAAAAGATAGTTCTTCCATTAGATTATAAAGAATTTAACCCTCCTTCAAAGTCAGATCAAATTATTATAGAACAGAATAATATAATAATATCACTTTTATTACAATTACATAAAAAGATAGATAAAAAAGAAAAATCTGAAGGTAAAAATATAAGCACAACTGGAGTAGAAGAATTAATAGAAAAGCTAAATAAAATAGAAATTACTCCTCAACAAGAAAAAATAGTTAAAAAACAGAAAAAATGGACATTTTTCCAACTAGATCAAGAGATAAAGGACCAGAAAGACCAAGACCAAGTTACACCCAGAATAAAATAACTAATAATTTTATATCAAAAATACTAAATAGAAAGACAAGAGAAGAAAATAATCAACAATTAGACGAAATAATAGATACAGATAAAGATATACAAATATTCCAACAGAATCAATTAAATCTATTAAATCCAAAAGTCTTATATAATACAAATTTAAAATCTCAATTATATAGACATTATAGAGAAGAACAATTATCGGTATTAGGAAAAAACTCTGTATCTTTACCCCTCATAAATGAAGAATCTGTAAAAGAAATAAAATATGTCAAAAAAGATTTAATGCATTTAGGATTAATAGTAATAGGAATTTGTAACGACCTGTTTAGTCGTTTTGAGCAGCAGATTTTATTTCTGGAAAATTGGCTGAAACCACGGACCCCACGACGGACCGTCACAGGCACGACGGACCGTCACAGGGTCTCGTTTCAATATATTTAGAAATTCTGAAATTGGGTACTGAAAATCGACTCTCTGAACTTCGTAACGGACTTTCAGGACGGACCGTCACAGGTGTGACGGACCGTCACAGACTCCTTAGTGAAAAATGGAGTTCTAGATGTTGCGACGACCTGCGTGACAGACCGTCGCAGGCACGACGGGCCGTCACAGGTTGCGTAATCCCAGTTGGATTCGGATTTCAGGTTAAGTTTTAAGGGACGCTTTGGACTATTCTTTCCTAAATTATAAAGTTAGAGGGTTAATATTAATAAGTCTAATTACTTGGGGGTTAAAAAGGGGTAACCCTAAGTTAATTAGTGGGTCATTATTGCCATCTTTCTTTCTTAATTATATGTTAATTAGGGTAAAAGAAAGAGGGTTTGAATAAAGAAAATAGAAAGAACAAGAAGAGAGAGGGGGAAACGTACGATCAAGAGAAAGAAGAGAACAAAGCTTGGGAAATTGCTTGCTTGATCAAAATTCTTCGGTGGAGGTAGGTTATGGTTTTTACGATATTCGTAGTGAACTCTTAATAGTGAATGATATGTATTGGTGGTATTGTAAACCTGTCTATATGCTTAATTGTATGCTTGCATGAATATGATTATGTGATTTTGATGAAACAAGCAGGATGAAAACCATTGAATCCCAAATCTTGAAAGAAACTTTAAACTACATTATTAATGATGATGCCTTGGTATAAAAGAAGGCTTGATGAATTAAAGTAATGGGATTGGAGATGCCTTGGTATAGAGAAGGCTTGATGAAAGGATAGAATGAGGTTAGTGGATCGGAGTGTCACGTTCCGACACATAATATTAGTGGGACGGGTGTCACGAACCGACACATAGAATTAGGGGATCGGAGTGTCACGTACCGACACATATAGGGGATCGGAGTGTCACGTTCTGACACATATAGGGGATCGGAGTGTCACGTACCGACACATATAGGGGATCGGATGTCACGAACCGACACGTAGAATTAGGGGATCGGAGTGTCACGTACCGACACATAGTGGTAGGGGATCGGAGTGTCACGTACCGACACAAGAGGAAGAAAGATAATGAATCTTGAAAGATGGTAAATGTACTCAATCTAATAAACTTAATTCCTAAATGAGTATGGTATTGAGGCTTGAGCCCTCATGGATGAACTTGATGGTACTAGTTGACGATTATAGTACTTGTTGATGCTACATGTTGAGTTTATAGTTGATTTATAATATTACTTGATATATATTATCTTCTATTTTGAGTTGGCCGATGATATCTACTCAGTACTTGTGGTTGTACTGACCCCCTACTTTTATGTTTTCTTCTTTGTTATTTGTGGAATGCAGCAAACGTTCCGTCAACTTCAACTCAACAGTAGATCTAGCCAGTCTTCACTACCTTCGGAAATTCAGGGTGAGCTAATGCGTCTAGCTTGGACTGGATCTTCTTCTTCAAGTCTTGATGCCTTGAACTTCCGGCATGGACTAGCTTTTATTTGTTTTAGCTTCTTTGACGTTTTTAGTTTAGTAATTTGAGGATAGATGTTCTTGTGATGATGACTTCCAGATTTTGGGGATAATAATAATAGTTTTGAATTGTTTTATTAATGAGTTTAAGTCTTCCGCATTATTTTCTGTTGATATATCTTGAAATGATAAGGGTTAGATTGGTTGGTTCGCTCACATAGGAGGGTAAATGTGGGTGCCAGTCGCGACTCGGTTTTGGGTCGTGACAAACTTGGTATCAGAGCATTAGGTTCATTGGTCTCATCACACAAGAACGAGTCTAGTAGAGTCTTAAGGAACGGTAGGGAGACGCCTTTACTTTTCTTTGAGAGGCTATAGGACTTAAGGAAAATTCCATTCTTTCATTCTTTCTTTCGTGCTACTACTTGAGTCCAATTGGTATCTAGGTGATACGAATTGGTATCTGACCATCTTCACTCTATTTTGCAGATGGTTAGAACTAGAGCAACGACCGCACCAGCAGCAACAACGGCACGACAAGAAACGTCTGAGCCAGCCACTGGGGCTGTGGCTCGAGGAAGAGCAGCGGTAAGAGGCCGTGGAAGAGGTCGTGGGAGGACGTCCTCTAGAGGAAGAGGACGAGCCCCTAGCCCATCTGACACTAGGGCGGTGACTCCTCCACCGACCGAGGAGGTGATAAGAGAGGGTGAGGAAGGGGAGAATGAACAAGTGCTGCCACCCCAACCTACCCCAGAGATGATCAATCAGGTTCTTGCTTATCTTAGCGGGATATCTGATCAGGGTCAGGCACCTCCAGTGGTTTCTGCACCAACACCTCCGGTTTCAGAGATACGACATGCGGCTGCTATGGCTCCACGCATGGATGCATCATTGGAGATAGGCACATTTCCATGTCTGACTACTGGGCCTATAATGACAATTGATCAGCATGAACTTTTCAGTAAGTTCTTAAAATTGAAACCTCCAGTCTTCAAGGGTGCAGAATCTGAGGATGCTTACGATTTCCTGGTTGATTGTCATGAGCTACTACACAAGATGGGTATCGTAGAACGGTTTGGCATGGAGTTCGTGAGTTATCAGTTTCAAGGGAACGCCAAAATGCGGTGGCGGTCACATGTTGAGTGTCAACCAACAGAGGCACCACCTATGACTTGGGCATCGTTCTCTAGCTTGTTTATGGAAAAGTATATCCCAAGGACTTTGAGAGATAGAAAAAGGGATGAGTTCTTGAGTCTAGAGCAACGTAGGATGACGGTTAACGCATATGAGGCCAAATTTCGTGCATTATCCAGGTATGCCACCCAACTTTGTTTCAGTCCATAAGAACGAATTCGCCATTTTGTGAAGGGGTTGAGGTCAGAATTGCGGATTTTAGCCTTACAGGTAGCGGCTACGGCAAAATCCTTCCAAGAGGTGGTAGACTTTGTGATAGAGGTGGAAGGAGTGAAGCCAGATGACTTCACCACGACATCGACATCAAAAAGGTTTCGAAGGGGAGGTGAGTTTAATGGTTCTTACTCTAGAGGACAGAGTTCCGGAGGTTACTCAGTTCGACCAATTTAGTCTTCACTACAGACTGTAGTTGGGGGTCCACCTCAGAACGGTCAACACTACTCCGAGAGACCTATGCCTGACTCCAGAGAGTGTTATGGATGTGGGGAGGTTGGATATATTAGGAGGAATTGTCCAAAACAGAGTTACAGACCCCCAATAGCTAGAGGTAGAGGTGGTCATGGTAGAGGCCGCTTTTCTGGAGGACGTGGTGGTCGAGGTAATGGTGGTCACCACAACGGCAGAGGTGATGGGCAAACTAGAGCCACTACGACAAACATGGTAGGGGCAATGGACAGACGGGTGATAGGGCCCATTGTTACGCTTTCCCTAGGAGATCTGAAGCGGAGGCGTCTGATGCTGTTATCACAGGTAATCTTTTGGTTTGTGATTGCATGGCATCTGTATTATTTGACCCTGGCTCCACGTTTTCATATGTATCTTCATCATTTGCTAATGGTCTAAATTTACATTGTGAATTACTTGATATGCCTATTCGTGTTTCTACTCCGGTGGGTGAGTCTGTGGTAGTTGAAAAGGTATATAGGTATTGTTTGGTGAACTTTGTGGGGAGCAACACTTTTGTAGATTTGGTTATCCTAGAAATGGTTGATTTTGATGTAATTCTGGGTATGACTTGGCTTTCTCCGCAATTTGCGATCTTGGATTGTAATGCTAAGACAATGACGTTAGCCAAGCCTGGGACAGACCCGTTAGTGTGGGAGGGGGACTACACTTCCAATCCGGTGCGTATCATCTTCTTTATTCGTGCTAAGAAAATGGTTAGTAAAGGGTGTTTAGCTTTCTTGGCCCACCTCAAGGATGACACTACCCAAGTACCTTCGATTGAGTCGGTTTCGGTAGTCCGTGAGTTTTTGGATGTGTTCCCTGCAGATCTTCCTGGAATGCCACCAGATAGGGACATTGACTTCTGTATCGATCTTGAACCGGGTACTCGCCCCATTTCTATACCCCCTTATAGAATGGCTCCCGCGGAGTTAAGAGAGTTAAAGGCCCAACTTCAAGAGTTGTTGAGCAAAGGCTTCATTAGACCAAGTGCATCTCCTTGGGGTGCTCCGGTTTTGTTTGTGAAGAAGAAGGATGGGAGTTTTCGGATGTGCATAGACTACCGGCAGTTGAACAAGGTAACTATTAAGAATAAGTATCCTCTTCCTCGCATTGATGACTTGTTCGATCAATTACAAGGTGCTTGTGTCTTCTCTAAGATTGACTTGAGATCCGGTTATCATCAATTGAAAATACGGGCAACGGATGTGCCAAAGACTGCTTTTCGGACTAGGTATGGGCATTATGAATTTGTAGTGATGTCTTTTGGTCTTACGAATGCCCCTGCTGCGTTCATGAGTTTGATGAACGGGATTTTTAAGCCATATTTGGATCTCTTTGTGATCGTATTTATTGATGATATACTGATATACTCTAAAAGTAAGAAGGAACATGAGGAGCATTTGAGAATTGTATTGGAAATGTTGAGGGAGAAAAAGCTTTATGCCAAATTCTCTAAGTGCGAGTTTTGGCTAGATGCAGTGTCCTTCTTGGGGCATGTAGTTTCTAAGGATGGAGTGATGGTAGATCCTTCTAAGATTGAAACAGTGAAGAATTGGGTAAGACCCACTAATGTGTCAGAAATAAGGAGCTTTGTGGGTTTAGCTAGCTACTACCGCCGATTTGTCAAGGGGTTCTCTTCTATTGCTTCCCAATTGACGAACTTGACTAAGCAGAATGTTCCATTTGTATGGTCGGATGAGTGCGAAGAAAGTTTTCAGAAACTCAAGACTTTGTTGACTACCGCACCTATCCTCACCTTGCCGGTAGAGGGTAAGAACTTCATTGTCTATTGTGATGCATCCTATTCGGGTTTAGGTGCAGTGCTAATGCTAGAGAAAAATGTGATTGCTTATGCTTCAAGACAATTAAAAGTGCATGAACGTAACTATCCAACTCATGACTTAGAATTGGCCGCGGTAGTGTTTGCACTAAAGCAATGGAGGCACTATTTATATGGGGTTAAGTGTGAAGTCTATACGGACCATCGTAGTCTACAGTATGTCTTTACTCAGAAAGATTTGAACTTGAGACAAAGGAGATGGATGGAACTACTGAAGGACTACGACATCACTATTTTGTATCATCCGGGGAAGGCGAATGTTGTGGCAGATGCCTTGAGTAGAAAGGCGGGAAGCATGGGAAGTCTAGCTCATTTGCAAGCTTCTAGACGCCCATTAGCTAGAGAAGTGCAGATTTTGGCTAATGACCTTATGAGGTTAGAAGTAAATGAGAAGGGAGGATTGTTAGCTTGTGTGGAGGCAAGATCCTCCTTCCTTGACAAGATTAAGGGGAAGCAGTTTAATGATGAGAAATTGATCCGGATTCGAGATAAAGTGTTGCAAGGAGAGGCTAAAGAAGCAACAATCGATGAGGAAGGTGTTTTGAGGATTAAGGGAAGGGTATGTGTACCCCGTATCGATGATTTGATCAACACTATTCTGACAGAGGCTCATAATTCAAAGTATTCTATACATCCGGGTGCAACCAAGATGTATCGTGACCTAAAGCAACACATTTGGTGGAGTAGAATAAAGCGTGATATTGTTGACTTTATTGCCAAATGTCCAAACTGTCAACAAGTAAAGTATGAACACCAAAGGCCCGGAGGAACGCTTCAGAGAATGCCCATTCCTGAATGGAAGTGGGAGAGAATCGCAATGGACTTTGTGGTTGGTCTTCCAAAGACAATGGGTAAGTATGACTCCATTTGGGTGATTGTTGATAGGTTAACTAAGTCTGCTCATTTTATTCCGGTCAAGGTGACTTACAATGCAGAGAAGTTAGCCAAGATCAATATCTCAGAAATCGTTCGATTGCATGGAGTCCCACTCTCCATTATATCAGATAGAGGTACGCAGTTTACTTCTAAGTTTTGGAAAACATTGCATGCTGAATTGGGTACTAGGTTGGACCTTAGTACTGCATTTCACCCTCAGACCGATGGTCAGTCTGAGCGAACGATTCAAGTGTTGGAGGATATGCTTCGTGCATGCGTGATAGAATTTGGTGGTCATTGGGATAACTTCTTACCCTTAGCGGAGTTTTCATACAATAATAGTTATCACTCAAGCATTGATATGGCCCCATTTGAAGCATTGTATGGTAGGATATGTAGGTCTCCCATTGGGTGGTTCGATGCATTTGAGGTTAGACCTTGGGGTACTGACCTCTTGAGGGATTCGTTAGATAAAGTAAAGTGCATTCAAGGAAAGCTTCTAGCGGCTCAAAGTAGGCAAAAAGAATATGCAGATCGGAAGGTTAGAGATTTGGAGTTTATGGAGGGTGAACAAGTCTTGTTGAAAGTTTCGCCAATGAAAGGGGTGATGCGGTTTGGTAAAAGAGGTAAGCTTAGTCCAAGGTATATTGGACCATTTGAAGTACTTAAGCGAGTAGGGGAGGTGGCGTATGAGTTGGCCTTGCCTCCAGGTCTGTCCGGAGTGCATCCGGTATTTCATGTGTCGATGTTGAAGAGATACCATGGGGATGGGAACTACATTTTCCGTTGGGATTCAGTTTTGTTTGATGAGAATCTGTCTTATGAGGAGGAGTCTGTTGCTATCTTAGATAGGGAAGTCCGCAAGTTGAGGTCGAGGGAGATTGCATCCATCAAGGTGCAATGGAAGAATCGACCCGTTGAAGAAGCCACTTGGGAGAAGGAGGCAGATATGCAAGAAAGATACCCACATCTGTTTAAAGATTCAGGTACTCCTTCTCACCCCTGTTTTACTTCTTGTGATCGTTCGAGGACGAACGATGGGTAAATTGGTATCTATTGTAACGACCTGTTTAGTCGTTTTGAGCAGCAGATTTTATTTCTGGAAAACTGGCTGAAACCACGGACCCCACGACGAACCGTCACAGGCACGACGGACTTGTCACAGGGTCTCGTTTCAATATACTTAGAAATTCTGAAATTGGGTACTGAAAATCGACTCTCTGAACTTCGTAATGGATTTGCAGGACGGACCGTCACAGGTGTGACGGACCGTCACAGACTCCTTAGTGAAAAATGGAGTTCTAGATGTTGCGACGACCTGCGTGACGGACCGTCGCAGGCACGACGGGCCGTCACAGGTTGCGTAATCCCAGTTGGAGTCGGATTTCTGGTTAAGTTTTAAGGGACGCTTTGGACTATTCTTTCCTAAATTATAAAGTTAGAGGGTTAATATTAATAAGTCTAATTACTTGGGGGTTAAAAGGGGTAACCCTAAGTTAATTAGTGGGTCATTATTGCCATCTTTCTTTCTTAATTATATGTTAATTAGGGTAAAAGAAAGAGGGTTTGAATAAAGAAAATAGAAAGAACAAGAAGAGAGAGGGGGAAACGTACGATCAAGAGAAAGAAGAGAATAAAACTTGGGAAATTGCTTGCTTGATCAAAATTCTTCAGTGGAGGTAGGTTATGGTTTTTACGATATTCGTAGTGAACTCTTAATAGTGAATGATATGTATTGGTGGTATTGTAAACCTGTCTATATGCTTAATTGTATGCTTGCATGAATATGATTATGTGATTTTGATGAAACAAGCAGGATGAAAACCATTGAATCCCAAATCTTGAAAGAAACTTTAAACTACATTATTAATGATGATGCCTTGGTATAAAAGAAGGATTGATGAATTAAAGTAATGGGATTGGAGATGCCTTGGTATAGAGAAGGCTTGATGAACGGATAGAATGAGGTTAGTGGATCGGAGTGTCACGTTCCGACACATAGTATTAGTGGGACGGGTGTCACGAACCGACACGTAGAATTAGGGGATCGGAGTGTCACGTACCGACACATATAGGGGATCGGAGTGTCACGTTCCGACACATATAGGGGATCGAAGTGTCACGTACCGACACATATAGGGGATCGGGTGTCACGAACCGACACGTAGAATTAGGGGATCGGAGTGTCACGTACCGACACATAGTGGTAGGGGATCGGAGTGTCACGTACCGACACAAGAGGAAGAAAGATAATGAATCTTGAAAGATGGTAAATGTACTCAATCTAATAAACTTAATTCCTAAATGAGTATGGTATTGAGGCTTGAGCCCTCATGGATGAACTTGATGGTACTAGTTGACAATTATAGTACTTGTTGATGCTACATGTTGAGTTTATAGTTGATTTATAATATTACTTGATATATATTATCTTCTATTTTGAGTTGGCCGATGATATCTACTCAGTACTTGTGGTTGTACTGACCCCCTACTTTTATGTTTTCTTCTTTCTTATTTGTGGAATGCAGCAAACGTTCCGTCAACTTCAACTCAACAGTAGATCTAGCCAGTCTTCACTACCTTCGGAAATTCAGGGTGAGCTAATGCGTCTAGCTTGGACTGGATCTTCTTCTTCAAGTCTTGATGCCTTGAACTTCCGGCATGGACTAGCTTTTATTTGTTTTAGCTTCTTAGACGTTTTTA
>JAKWIY010001941.1:0-13336 GCA_027704805.1 Solanum corneliomulleri | reverse complement strand
TTGAAATCATATATTTGCCTTGATCTAAGATTACATGATACAGGTGTTGATAGGAAGTTGCATATGCTAAATAAAACTAATGAAGTCTTCGGCAAGTTGACATAAACACATTTCGAATAATGTAAAACAGACAAGAAAAAGAAAAAGCCCAGATCTTCTGTGTTTTATAACTCATGGAAGAAATAGTTGAAATTATCTATTATTATCATCCAAATTTGTCCATATATTATATTTATTTTTCTAATTCAAAAGACCTCTTCACACATTAACTAATAAAATTATAATAGTCCAAAAAAAATCAAACTTCTTTAAATTTTTGGTAGTGTATTTCTTTGTTCCTTTATGCACACTAAATCAAGAATCAAGAAACCAAAGTATCTTTTGTTGTGTTTTATTGTTGTTGATATGATCTTTTTAAATATTATTTGTTTTGCATGCAAATAATGGAATGTATATGTTTATAATTAAGGAAACAATTTATATGTTGTAGTTTCCTTTTTATTAATTTTTTTTTTTACAATGCATAAAAGAAATATGGTTGATTTTAATAAACGACGAGCTAGGATGATGAGTGTATGAACATGTAGAATTTAGTAAAAGCAATGAAAAGATGTCTTAATTATTAAAGAATGTTGTCATAGATGTGGAAAATGTTATATCATTTTATTTGGGGTTTTTCATTTTTATTTTGAGGATGTTGATAAATTATTTGTTCTTTTGATTTCATGATCTTAGAGTCTAGATTTTCTTTGTTACGTTCTTTTCAATGTTTATTTTATAGTTCATTAAGGCGGAGTTATCGAAACAATATGTCAATCTATGTCGTCTGCGGTTGGTATCTTCAAACTTACTTTTTCAGACTACCGATGTGGGTGATTTTTTTTTATTTTTGGGTTTCCATTTTCTAAAAAGAAAATAATGATTTTGATAAATAAGTTCTTGTTGTCATTTCATGATCTAGAATCTTTTATTTTCTTTTTCGTTCTTTCACATGTTTTCTAAACTATTAATTCGAATGTAACTTTTTGGGGGTTCATATTATTTTCGATTAAATTTTTTATTTATTTGTTTATGTTATTCTTGTATTTTATTGACACCCAATTCTCGACCTTTGAGTATTTAAGAAATATTATTCATATAAATACTTTTTTTAAATACATTTCGAGTTTAAAATGTTAGTTGGTTTTGTCCAAAAATATATATTTTAGTATGAATACTTTATAAAAAATTATTATTAAAATATTTTAAAATTATTAATAAATTTTGAAATAATTATTTACTTTAATGTTTTAAAATTTAAGTATGTTTAATTGTATAAAATTATTGAAATATATATAGTATTTTAATTAGATATTATCTCTTTAATTTTTCTCCATAATCATTTAAATACTATTTTATTCTATCCTAGTGTCTTTCAATTCTAGTCTATTTAATTACAATTGTATTTCAATTATATCCTCTCTTCCATTCCAATTGTAGCTAATTTTTATTGCAATTTTGGTCATTCAAATCCAATCCAATGTGATTTTGATATTTCATCTAATAATCTGGAGCATCCATCTTTTGATATTGAATCTCAGCTCCTCGTCTATTTAATAATTAACGGTTAAGATTCACTCATCCTTTCTTTGCTTTTTTTAATATCAAAAGACCCAAACCCTAACTTTTCCATTTTTATAAAGTCTTCCTCTCCTCCCTCTGTAGCCGTCCTCTCTCCCACCTTTTCTCTAAATCAACGACTCTCTCTCTCCCCTCGCCTCTTTTCATCTTTCCTCCCTTCTCTCTCTTTCCGGCGACGGACAGTAGCAAGGCAAGGAAAACAGAAGCTGCGGCGAGTCCAACAGCTTCTGGCTGCCTCTGTTTCTCTCCTCTCCTTTCTCCGGTGTGGCAAAACAAAGAAACCAAGAGATTCTGGTGATGGGAGCAGCGCCAGTAGCTCGAGCTGGCAGAAACACCATTACCAGCTGGCAAACAAAAACAACAACAGCAGCATCCATCTGTGGCACAAAATCAGCAGCCAGACGCCAAAGAACAGCAGCGACAAGGCAACCCCCAGCCTGCGTACTGCAGCGAAGCCAGCAACCTAACGACTCCAGCAGCGGCTCCCAGTCGCCTGCCTCTTCTCCCCTCTCTGATTTCCAGAACACAGCTCCGAACCAGTGAACAAGGCGAACTCCCACGAAGCTTTTGAATGTCTCAAACTGGTCAAAAGACGGATATTTAACCGATATTTCCGTGTATAATTCTTTTAATATTCTAATCTCATCTTAGCAATTTTATTCTTCTTCTTATATGCAATGTGTGAAAGTTCTATGAATGTTTGAAAGTTCTCTTAGTCCTAAAATTGAAATACTAGTTATGACTTTCAAATTTTAAAAACTGTTTATTTGTGATGGAAAGTTGAATTATAGTGTCCTTCGTGTGCTTGTTGTCTTTATCCTTAGCTCATTGTCTGCTTCACAAAAATACTGTGTGGAAGTTAGCTCTTTTATTTTAAACAATACATTGACTGTTGGTTCTTGGTTAAAATTGACAAGTATGGTTATGATATCACTGATTATCTTGAGATGTCCCTATTCTTTATTACCTCCAATAATGTCATTTAATCCCTTTAATTGATTCAATTTTACTTGTAGTAGTCGTAATAATTTTGTTTAATAATTGGGAGAGCTACTTGAGTTTAGATTGATCCTCGACATATTTCTCTTTTCTTGTTGTGAATATATTATATTAAGAATGTATAAATACTTCTTGACTTGTGTTTTCGTCCTTTAATATAATTATTATATCCTTACTTGAAATTGATTAATTGATACCAAGGTGATTTTTATGGTATTGTGCTAATTAAGATAGATTTCGTGTCTCTTGGGTAAGGTAAATTTTGCTTATTATTTTATTTATTAATGTTAATTGATCATAATTGGCTGAATGGAAGTTGAATAGATTCTCACTTGTTATATATTAGTAAAACTATTTCTGATTGAGCAAAAAGTAATTTAATATAATATTACGGATTTGGTTTTTTCTTTATATAAGGAAAGTAATATGTGATTGATCCTAAATATTTTCATGACATATATAACATGCCCTCTCCTCCACTATATAAAGAGATGACCTCATTGTCATTAGGATAGTCTCTAACCATCAGAAAAACACTTAGAGGCTTACACTATATGAAGAGATTCCATGCTTAGACGACCTAATGTTGCATATATTTTGACTCTCTTTTTACTTTATAATCTTCCCGCATATTTGTTTATTTAAAGATCATGTTTAGAATGTAACAATTAATTTCTGTAACTCACTTACGAGAATATTTGGATATAAGAATCAACATATAGGCTTGAACGCTATCTGCAAATAAATCATGTTTATAATTATCATATTGATATTGACATGTTAAAAAATAAATTCTAACATGTAATTGATTAGTAATCATGACTCTAGGAATTATGCAATATGTGTGACCTTCCTGCATGCAAGTTTGGTCGATAAATAAAATATCCTCCAATATGAAAATAAATGAATTCTTTTTTAAAATGTGCTACTTTCCAATTCTCGCCACATAAATCATAGGCTAAATCTTTCTCTCCATGATCATCTGCCCTGTTTCAAATATATTAATAAATAAATTTCTGCATTTTGAATAATGTTTTACAATTTAAAACCAGCTAATAATCAGTGCCGGTATAATTATCATCTTTCAAATTGAAATTAAATTAATAAATCACTGGCCCTTGTAATATTCTTCTTGTTAATATTATTTTATTACTTCTTATTTAGTCTACATTATTATGTATTGTTTCAAACACACCTAGCATGAGGGCTTCACAATTATGTATGCTTGAAAGCATGTTGAATAAAATTTAGAGGCCAATGTGAGATTTTTGTATTAAAAACCCTTCCTATTTGTGTGACTTGGTATCTAGGGGGCTATTAGGAGCATATATTTTTCTTTTACTCTATAACCTGTTTAAATAGTAGTCAATGCCTCTTGGATATTATGCGGGGGGCGCTATGCACATTTTAGGACGTTATGCTTGTGATGGTGGGGTGTCATGACCCAAATCGAGCCGCGAGTGGCACCCACACTTACCCTCATATGTGAGGGAACCAACAAATACATAACCCAACATTTCAATATAATATCAACATAATGTAATGCGGAAGACTTAAATCTCATTAATAAACATTGATTAAATAACTTCTAAAACTTATTATTATCCCCAAAATCTGGAAGTCATCATCACAAGAACATCTATCCTCAAATCACTAAATCTAAGAGTGTCTAGAAAGCTAGAATAAATAAAAAGCTAGTCCATGTCGGAACTTCAAGGCATCAAGACATGAGGAAGAAGATCCAGTCCAAGCTAGAAGCATTAGCTCACCCTGAAATCTAGTGTAATGAAGACTGGCTAGAGTTGTGGTTGAGTTGATGACGACGGTACGTTTGCTGCACTCCACAAATAACAAAGAAAGAAACATACAAGTAGGGGTCAGTACAAAGCACAAGTACTGAGTAGGTATCATCGGCCAACTCAAAATAAAAAAACAGTATATCTCAGATAATATCATAAAATCAACTACAATACTCAAATGGTAGCAACAAAAGTACTAAAATCATTAATAAGTACGCCAAGTATATCCATGAGGACTCAAGCCTCAATACCATACTCATTTGGGAAATAGGTTCATTAAATTGAGTATATTATCATATTTCAAGATTCATTCTCTTTACTATCCTGGTGTCGGAACGTGACACTCCGATCCTCATCATACTATCCTGGTGTGGGAACGTGACACTCCGATCCATATTCTATCCTGGTGCCGGAACGTGACACCCAATCCATATTCTATCCTAGTGCCAGAACGTGACACTCCGATCTATATTCTATCCTGGTGCCGGAACGTGACACCCGATCCATATACTATCCTGGTGCCGGAACGTGACACTTCGATCCATATTCTATCCTGGTGCCGGAACGTGACACCCGATCCATATACTATCCTGTTGCCGGAACGTGACACCCAATCCTCTAATCTCATTACTTTAATTCATCAAGCCTTCTTTTATACTAAGGCATCATCAATCTCATTACTTTAGTTCATCAAGCCTTCTTTTATACTAAGGCATCATCATTAACAAGGTAAATTTAGGATTCAAGATTCAATAGCCCAATCATGCTAATTCATCACAATTAGATAATCATATCATGCAAGCACACAATGAAGCATATAGAAGACTTTATAATACTACCCAACACATATCATTCGCTATTAAGAGCTTAATACGAATAGCATAAACCATAACCTACCTCCACCGAAGAATGTGATTCAAGAGCAAGCATCTACTTTTCCAATGCTTTGCTTTCCTCTTCGTTTCTCTCCTCTTCTCGTTCGTGCATTCTCCTCTCTCTCTCGTTCTTTCTATTTTTCTTATTCAAACCCTCTTTCTTTTACCCTAATTAGCATATAATTAAGTATAAAAGATGATGAATTAACCCATTAATTAATTCAAGGTTATCTCCTTTAACCCCCAAGTAGTTAAATTATTAACATTAACCCACTAGATTTATAATTATAGCAGGAATAGTCCAAAACTCCCCTTAAAACATTTAACAGAAATCCGACCCAGCCTGGGAATTACGCAGCCTGTGATGGCCCATCGTGCCTGCGACGGTCCGTCCTGCTGCTTCCGTCGTTTCTGTGACGGCCCGTCACGCCTGTGACGATCCGTCCTACCACTTCGTCGCGAAGTTCAGAGAGTAGATTTCAGTACCCAAATTTCAGAATTCTAAGTGTTTTGGAACGAGACCCACTCGACGGTCCGTCGTGCCCATGACGGTCCGTCGTGGGATCCGTCGACTCAGCCAGTTCTTCCAGAAATAAAATTTGCTGCTCAAAATGACTAAACAGGTCGTTACAATAGATACCAATTTACCCATCGTTCGTCCTCGAACGATCACAAGAAGAAAAACAAGGGCAAAAAGGAGTACCTGAATCTGTAAACAGATGTGGATATATTTCTTGCATATCAGCCTCCTTCTCCTAAGTGGACTCTTCAACCGGCCGATTCTTCCATTGAACCTTGATGGATGCAATCTCCTTGACCTCAACTTGCGGACTTCTCTATCTAAAATAGCAACAGGTTCCTCCTCATAAGACAAATTCTCATCGAGCAGAACTGAATCCCAACGAATAATATAGTTTCCATCCCCATGGTATCTTTTCAACATAGACACATGAAATACCGGATGCACTCCTGACTGTCCTGGGGGCAAGGCTAATTCATAGGCTACCTCCCCCACGCGCTTCAGAACTTTAAAGGGACCAATATACCTTGGAGTAAGCTTACCTCTCTTACCAAACCGCATCACCCCTTTCATGGGTGAAACCTTCAGCAAGACTTGCTCACCCTCCATAAACTCCAAATCTCTAACCTTTCGATCTGCATATTCTTTCTGCCTACTTTGAGCCGCTAAAAGCTTTTCTTGAATGCATTTCACTTAATCTAACGATTCCCTCAGAAGGTCAGTACCCCAAGGTCTAACCTCAAATGCATCAAACCAACCAATGGGAGACCTACATCTCCTCCCATACAGTGCCTCAAATGGGGCCATACCAATGCTTGAGTGATAGCTATTGTTGTACGAGAATTCCGCTAAGGGTAAGAAGCTATCCCAATGGCCACCAAATTCTATCACACATGCACGAAACATATCCTCCAACACTTGAATCGTTCGCTCAGACTGACCATCGGTCTGAGGATGGAACACAGTTTTAAGGTCCAACCTAGTACCCAATTCCGCATGCAATGTTTTCCAAAACATAGAAGTTAACTGCGTACCTCTATCTGATATGATGGAAAGTGGAACTCCATCCAATCGCAGAACTTCCGAGATGTAAAGTTTGGCTAACTTCTCTGCATTGTACGTCACCTTGACCGGAATGAAGTGAGCAGACTTAGTTAACCTATCATCAATTACCCAAATGGAGTCATACTTACCCATTGTCTTGGGAAGACCAACCAAGAAATCCATTGCAATTCTTTCCCCCTTCCATT
The DNA here is from genome assembly GCA_027704805.1 of Solanum corneliomulleri. Lineage (NCBI taxonomy): Eukaryota > Viridiplantae > Streptophyta > Magnoliopsida > Solanales > Solanaceae > Solanum > Solanum corneliomulleri. Next base: position 6,273 of record JAKWIY010001941.1, on the reverse strand, counting down.
CAGGAATGGGCATTCTCTGAAGTGTTCCTTCGGGCCTCTGGTGTTCATACTTTACTTGCTGACAATTTGGGCATTTGGCAACAAACTCCACAATGTCACGCTTCATTCTACCCCACCAAAAATTTTGCTTTAGGTCACGATACATCTTGGTTGCACCAGGGTGTATAGAATACCTTGAACTATGAGCCTCTGTCAGAATAATGTTGATCAATCATCAACGCGGGGTACACATACCCTTTCCTTGATTCTGAAAACACCTTCCTCATCGATTGTTGCTTCTTTAGCCTCTCCTCGCAACACTTTATCTCGGATGCGGATCAATTTCTCATCAGTAAACTGTTTTCCCTTAATCTTGTCAAGAAAGGAAGATCTTGCCTCCACACAGGCCAAAAACCCTCCCTTCTGAGTTACCTCTAGCCTCATAAAGTCGTTAGCCAGAGTCTGAACCTCTCTAGCCAATGGACGTCTAGAAACTTGCAAGTGAGCTAGACTTCCCATGCTTCCTGCCTTTCTACTTAAGGCGTCTGCCACAACATTAGCCTTTCCCGGATGATACAAGATAGTGATATCATAGTCCTTCAGTAGTTTCATCCATCTCCTCTGTCTCAAGTTCAAATCTTTTTGAGTAAAGACAAATTGTAGGCTAGGATGGTCCGTATAGACTTCACACTTAACCCCATATAGATAGTGCCTCCATTGCTTTAATGCAAACACTACCGCAGCCAACTCCAAATCATGGGTCGGATAGTTACGTTCATGCACTTTTAATTGCCTTGAAGCATAACCAATCACATTCTTCTCTTGCATTAGAACTGCACCCAAACCCGAATTGGATGCATCACAATAGACAATGAAATTCTTACCTTCCACTGGCAAGGTAAGAATTGGCGCAGTAGTCAACAAAGTCTTGAGCTTCTGAAAGCTTTCTTCGCACTCGTCCGACCATACAAATGGAACACTTTGCTTAGTCAAATTTGTCAGTCGGGAAGCAACAGAGGAAAATCCCTTGACAAATCGAAGGTAGTAGATAGCTAAACCAACAAAGCTCCTTATCTCCGTAACATTAGTAGGTCTCTCCCAATTCTTCACTGCTTCAATCTTTGATGCACCATTACTCCATCCTTAGACACCACGTGCCCCAACAAGGACACTGAATCTAGCCAAAACTCACACATGGAGAATTTGGCATAAAGCTTTTTCTCCCTCAACATTTCCAATACAATTCTTAAGTGCTCCTCATGTTCTTTCTTGCTCTTTGAGTATACCAGTATATCATCAATGAATACAATGACAAAAAGATCAAGATATGGCTTAAAAATCCCATTCATCAAGCTCATGAAAGCAGCACGGGCATTAGTAAGCCCAAAAGACATTACTAAGAACCCATAATGCCCATACCTGGTCTGAAAAGCAGTCTTGGGCACATCCGTTTCCCGTATTTTCAATTGATGATAACCAGATCTCAAGTCGATTTTTGAGAAGGTACAAGCACCTTGTAACTGATCGAACAAATCATCGATGCGAGAAAGAGGATACTTGTTCTTAACTGTAACCTTATTCAGTTGTCTGTAGTCTATGCACATCCGTAAACTCCCATCCTTCTTCTTTACAAACAACACAGAAGCACCCCAAGGGGATGCACTTGGTCTTATGAAGTCTTTGCTCAACAACTCTTGAAGTTGGGCCTTTAACTCTCTTAACTCAGCGGGAGCCATTCTATAAGGGGGTATAGAAATGGGGCGAGTACCCGGTTCCAGATCAATGCCAAAGTCAATATCTCTATCTGGTGGCATACCAGGAAGATCTGCAGGGAACACATCCAAAAACTCACGGACTACCGAAAACGACTCAATTGAAGGTACTTGGGTAGTATCCCCTGAGATGTGCCAAGAAAGCTAAACACCCCTTACTAACCATTCTCTTAGCACGAAGAAAGGAGATGATACGAACCGGAGTGGAAAAGTAGTCGCCCCCCCATACTAACGGATCTGTCCCAGGCTTGGCCAACGTTACAGTTTTAAATTTACAATCCAATATTGCAAAATTTGGAGAAAGCCAAGTCATACCAATAATTACATCGAAGTCAACCATTTCTAATATAACCAAGTCTACATGAGTATTGCTCCCTACAAAAGCCACAGGACATGACCTATACACCTTTTCGACTATCAAAGACTCACCGACCGGAGTAGAATCACGAATAGGCATGTTAAGCAATTCACAGTGTAAATTAAGACCAGTACCAAATGAGGAAGATAAATATGAAAATGTGGAGCCAGGATCAAATAATACAGAAGCCATGCAATCACAAACCAAAAGAGTACCTGTGATAACAGCATCAGATGTCTCCGCTTCAGACCGCTCGGGGAAAGCGTAACAATGGTCCCTATCGTCTGTCTGCCCGTTGCCCCTACCATGTTGTGCTGTAGTGGCTCCAGTTTGCCCGTCACCCCGGCCGTTTTGGTAACCACCATTACCTCGACTACCACGTCCTCCAGGATGACGACCTCTTCCATGACCACCTCTACCTCTGACTAATGGGGGTCTGTAACTCTGTTTTGGACAATACCTCTTAATGTGTCAAGTCTCCCCACATCCATAACACTCTCTGGATTCAAGCATCGGTCTCTGTGAGAATGACGAGGTCTGGGAATAACCTCCAACCTCAGAGAAATGTTGACCGGTCTGAGGTGGACCCCCAACTACAGTCTGTAGTGAGGAATGAATTGGTCGGACTAAGTATCCTCCTGAACCCTTTCCTTTAGAGTAAGAGCCATTAAACTCACCTCCCTTACGAAACCTTTTAGATGTCGATGCCAGGGTGAAGTCATCTGTCTTCACTCCCTCCACCTCTATCACGAAGTCGACCACTTCCTGAAAGGATTTCACTGTAGCCGCTACCTGTAAGGCTGAAATCCGCAACTCTGACCCCAACCCCTTCACAAAACGGCGAATCCGCTCTTGTGGACTGAAACAAAGCTGGGTGGCATATCTGGATAGTGCACGAAACCTAGCCTCATAAGCAGTAACCGACATCCTGCCTTGCTCTAGGCTTAGAAACTCATCTCTCCTCCTATCCCTCAAAGTACAGGGTATATACTTCTCCATAAACAAGCTAGAGAATGATGCCCAAGTCATAGGTGGTGCCTCTGTTGGTTGACACTCAACATCTGACCACCACCACATTTTGGCGTTCCCTTGAAACTGATAGGTCACAAACTCAACACCAAATCGTTCTACTATACCCATCTTGTGTAGTAGCTCATGACAGTCAACCAGAAAATCGTAGGCATCCTCAAATTCAGCACCCTTGATGACTGGAGGTTTTAATTTCAAGAACTTACTGAAAAGTTCATGCTGATCACTTGTCATTATAGGCCCTGTAGTCAGACGAGAAACGTGCCTATTTCCAATGAGGCATCCTTACAGGGAGCCACAGTAGCTGCATGTTGTACCTCCAGAACCTGAGGTGCTGGTGCAGGAAACACTAGAGGTGTCTGGCCCTGATCAGATAACCCGCTAAGATAAGCAAGAACCTGATTGATCATCTCTGGGGTAGGTTGGGGTGGCAATTCCTCATTCTGCACTTGTTCATTCTCCCCTTCCTCACCCTCTCTTACCACTTCCTCAGTGGTGGAGGAGTCACCGCCCTAGTACCAGATGGGCTAGGTGCTTGTCCTCTTCCTCTAGAGACGTCCTCCCACGACCTCTTCCACGGCCTCTTGCCACTACTCCTCTTCGAGCTACAGCCCCAGTGGCTGGCTCAGACGCTTCTTGTCTTGCCGTGTCGGTGTTGGCGCGGTTGTTGCTCTAGTTCTAACCATCTGCGAATAGAGTGAAGATGGTCAGATACCAATTTGTATCACCTAGATACCAATTGGATCCATGTAATAGCACGAAAGAAAGAAAGAAAGAATGGAATTTTCCTAAAGTCTTATAGCCTCTCAAAGAAAAGTAATGGCGTCCCCCTACCGTTCCTTAAGACTCTACTAGACTCGTTCTTGTGTGATCAGACCAACGAACCTAATGCTCTGATACCAAGTTTGTTACGACCCAAATCGAGCCGCGAGTGGCACCCACACTTACCCTCCTATGTGGAACCAACCAATACATAACCCAACATTTCAATATAATATCAACAGAAAGTAATGTTGAAGACTTAAATCTCATTAAGAACATTGATTAAATAACTTATAAAACTTATTATTATCCCCAAAATCTGGAAGTCATCATCACAAGAACATCTATCCTCAAATCACTAAATCTAAGAGTGTCTAGAAAGCTAGAATAAATAAAAAGCTAGTCCATGCCGGAACTTAAAGGCATCAAGACATGAGGAAGAAGATCCAATCCAAGCTAGAAGCATTAGATCACCCTTAAATCCGGTGTAATGAAGACTGGCTAGAGTTGCGGTTGAGTTGAAGACAACGGTATGTTTGCTGCACTCCACAAATAACAAAGAAAGAAACATACAAGTAGGGGTCAGTACAAAGCACAAGTACTGAGTAGGTATCATCGGCCAACTCAAAATAGAAAACAGTATATCTCAGATAATATCTTAAAATCAACTACAATACTCAACAGGTAGCAACAACAAGTACTAAAATCATTAATAAGTACGCCAAGTAAATCCATGAGGACTCAAGCCTCAATACCATACTCATTTGGGAAAATAGGTTCATTAAATTGAGTATATTATCATATTTCAAGATTCATTCTCTTTACTATCCTGGTGTCGGAACGTGACACTCCGATCCTCATCATACTATCCTGGTGTCGGAGTGTGACACTCCGATCCATATTCTATCCGGGTGCCGGAACGTGACACCCGATCCATATTCTATCCTGGTGCCGGAACGTGAAACTCCGATTCATATTCTATCCTGGTGCCGGAACGTGACACCCTATCTATATACTATCCTGGTGACAGAACGTGACACTCCGATCCATATTCTATCCTGGTGCTGGAACGTGAAACCCGATCCATATACTATCCTGGTGCGGGAACCTGACACCCGATCCTCTAATCTCATTACTTTAATTCATCAAGCCTTCTTTTATACTAAGGCATCATCAATCTCATTACTTTAGTTCATCAAGCCTTCTTTTATACTAAGGCATCATCATTAACAAGGTAAATTTAGGATTCAAGATTCAATAGCCCAATCATGCTAATTCATCACAATTAGATAATCATATCATGCAAGCACACAATTAAGCATATAGAAGACTTTATAATACTACCCAACACATATCATTCGCTATTAAGAGCTTACTACGAATAGCATAAACCATAACCTACCTCCACCGAAGAATTGTGATTCAAGCAATCTACTTGTCCAATGCTTTGCTTTCCTCTTTGTTTCACCACTTTCTCGTTCGTGCGTTCTCCTCTCTCTCTCTTGTTCTTTCTATTTTTATTATTCAAACCCTCTTTCTTTTACCCTAATTAGAATATAATTAGGTATAAAAGATGATAAATTAACCCATTAATTAATTCAAGGTTATCTCCTTTAACCCCCAAGTAGTTAAATTATTAACATTAACCCACTAAATTTATAATTATAGCAGGAATAGTCCAAAACGCCCCTTAAAACATTTAACAGAAATCCAACCCAGCCTGGGATTACGCAGCCTGTGACGGCCCGTCGTGCCTGCGACGGTCCGTCCTGCTGCTTCCGTCACAGAGTTCAGAGACTAAATTTTTACTAAGGGTCTGTGATGGCCCGTCACGCCTGTGACGGTCCGTCCTGCCATTTCGTCGCGAAGTTCAGAGAGTCGATTTCAGTACCCAAATTTCAGAATTCTAAGTGTTTTGGAACGAGACCCCCTCGACGGTCCGTCGTGCCCATGACGGTCCATCGTGGGATCCGTCGACTCAACCAGTTCTTCCAGAAATAAAATCTGCTGCTCAAAACGACTAAATAGGTCGTTACATGGGGTAGGTGTAATTTAGGTCCTAGGAAGATAATGACATTGCCTCGAGCCGTAAACGATGAATACATGTTTTATATCTCCATTAACAGAATCCAAGTTCATCCGTAAAGTCTTTTAGAGTCGCCCTTCCTTTTTCCTTTTTTTGTTTTGTAATTATTTTTATTTGGGGTAATTTATTAAATCAAATAAAATTTTGCTCTTGTCTATTTAATTGTGTAATTTCTGTCTCTTCTCTTTTCACACTTTGTTATTTGCTTAGTATTTGTTATGTTTTATAGTATGTTATCAACTAGTTTCGCATGATTAAAAAATTAATTAAAACAATAAATTTTTAAT
>JAKWIY010001940.1:0-13379 GCA_027704805.1 Solanum corneliomulleri | reverse complement strand
TAACTGTTAAAGTCTTTCTAACATGTGTCTCAAAACCATCTACGAAATACATGAGTAAAAATATCTTGTGACTCAACCCACAAAAGTCTAAAACATAGTAAACGACATAAAGGGAACATAAGGATGTTGTCCTCGAGTGATATAAGGACTAACCAATCTTCAATAGTCTCCAAACTTAGGAACCTAGACTCCAGGCACTCAATCTCCCAAAAGCACCTGCATTTGGTTAGAAATGTAGGCAATATGCATTAGTACAAAGTACTAAGTGTGAAATCTAACATATAGAGAATAAGATATCTCAAAGGGTCAGTCAATATAAGATATAATCATAAGAGACAAAGGAATCATCATAACATAATTTAAACATAAGAATTCTAACATCGCAATTAAACTTAAGATATACATAATTTCATACTTCAAGTACTTGGCCTTCTTATCAACTGAAATGCATCACAAGGCACCTCCTAGTATACCTGTAGAAGGTAGAGGTAACATCCCATACTACTATAAAAGCTAAGTTCCTCTCTTTGATTATTCTTGATCATAATCCACTTCATAATTAAGACCTATGTTATTCATGAAATAAGATCACTATACACCTAGATCACCTCAAGGCACACTTGTTTAATGAATGTGGTTCATCCCATTCTACCTCACACACTAAGCATATCTTGAAGTCACCCTATTCGTTTTCATTAACTCTAGGTGTCTGTAATAGACCTACTTCATTTTGACAATGAACTATCATATTAACTTATTCATATCATTGAAGTCTTCTATAGAAATTATCCATGGTAGGGGTACATCACATAAGAGGTCATTCCATATGTAGTTTAAGTCATACTTCTGCAATATATGAATGACACCCATAATACAATTCATACTAAGTACTTCTTTAGTCTAACCTAATCTATGCTAACCTATATTTCGTTCTAGTCTATTAGCTTAGCATACTGATATAATATACCTACTACCATGAAAAACATCAATAATACAATCCAAGCTAATAAAGAAAGGATATAAGAATAAAAAGCTAGACATCGTGCAACCATTCATTCATATGCAAGCTATCAATAGGGGAGCATAAGTCCTCAACCCTAAGCTATTATTAGGAGTGTGTAACATGTCCATCCTAATCTACCATGAAGTGGTCGTTGCCTAACCAAATAAAGGTTCCATGCAGAACTCTAGTCATGCTACTCAAATCTAACCCTAGAAGAGTATCGACGATTCTCCGTCCTAGGATACAATGGCTACTACTAATGCAAGCTACCATGACAAGAATTCTACCAATGCAAGATCAAGCAAACCTTAGAGAGCTTCCTTTCTCAATACAGAGCTATCATAAGACACTCCATCCCAAGATACCATGAGAATTTCTATCCCAAGCTTACCATGAGAACTTCTATCCCAAACTACATAATTCAACTATCCATGATGGAATGCATAGGAATAGCTCAAGCTATTTTATTCTAACATGCATTATTATTTTAGGTGATATACCTTTCATAATATATATACATGCAAGCTATTCAACATAATAGACTCTTTCTATTAGCCCTAGTGATCAACATTATGACTTCAAGCCCTACATTCAAACTTTACTTCATCATTCTCATAGTAGTCTAGATTTTAAGACACATGTGTTCTAAGCCTTAGTCATAAGACAATTCTAAGAATACTTCACATTAATATTCCAAATCTAATCGACCCAATTAACTTTTGATGATACATTCATAAATTTAGGTTAATTAATGATTTCATAATTCTATTCTTGATTAAGTCTTATACATAACTCTTTTTGTTATTTAAAAAAATTACTCAAAAACCAACCTAAAGGATCTCTAGGAATTATGTGTTTCCTCTCTTGCTTAAACATGAAAGATTTTACTCTTTACGGAAAAACAAACTCAAAGGCTCTGTTCTACATCAATGTTTTGCTTTCCTATTTAAATTTGAAAACAATTATTTGTTGAGAATACATAGTACCCATACACTCTCTTGAGAAATACAATTTCACTCTCTACTCAACTAAAAACTCAAGTCTTAAAATAAGTTTAAAGAATTTGTTTAAGACTTCTTAAAATAGGGTTCATGCCAAATTACAATGACCATAGGTAGAACTCAATACTTGGAACTACATAACTTCATTAATACTACTCATTCCAAGAATTCTCAACTCAAAGGGTTCATGCGGAGTTAAGAGCATCAACTACTCAACTCATAACTTAAGGATGCTTCTCATCTCAAAAAAGCTCGACTGACAGGTTTCATGCAGAGTTATGGGCATGAACTACTTAACTCAAGAACTTCATGGATAACATGTAACAGTCCCATAATTAGGAATATATTGTCAAAAGGATTATGAACTCAATGCTCAAAACTTAGAACTTGAAGATACCACTCGTCTCAAATATATCCAACTTAGGGAGTTCATGCAGAATTTATGGGCATGAATAACTCAACTCAAGGGTCTACATCAAGATATGGAACTTGTGTATACGACTCTCCTTATCCACAGACTTACCTCCTCAAAACGTATCTCGAACAAATAGTTATCCTCAAAGGATTAATAATTAAAATCAATGACTTACTTGAGCTCACTCTTAACTCTCTCTTTAATTTTGATAATGAATAGAAGAGTTATGACTAATGATATGAAGGATATCGTAATGATAAGGAAGACTCAGGAATACATTCTCCTCGCTCTCATACTCACTTTATCGAGTCTTAAAACAAGTTACTAGAAATTGTAGAGGACTCCTAAAAAAGAATCGAAGGGACTTCCCCAAAAATGTTTGAAAGAACTCTCAAGACTTGACTCTCTATTATACCTTGAATTTGATTTATGAATTCAAGGTTTTGATTTGTGATAGGAAATATCTTATGATGTTTAAGTGTGATTTCAGATTGTTAAACACGAGACACAATCAACAAATCAGTGTCTCGAAGCAAGTCCGCGATGAAGAGATTGTCATGCCCCCGAGGCTACCCTTTAGACGTGGGACATGGGACCTTGACCACAAGTGACCCCAAACTATCCCTACTAGCATAATCATGAGCATACTAGAGACATTAAACTTATGTAGAAGCTTAAAACATGAATTAAATCTTAAATGATGGGGAAAACTCATATACTAACCTTAATATATGAATCAAAGAATTTTAATAAAAAATGACATCAAACTCAAATACTAAGATGAATCTAATTATGTCTGGAATAAGCCTCTGTATTAACTAGAAGTGTTGGGACATGCCCAACTAAATCTAGAAAAACTGAAACTAAATACTAAAAGATATTTAAAAAAGTAGTCATGTCATTAGTCCTCGAAAAATGAGGACTCACCACTGATACTGCTAAACTGAAGAAGTTGAATTGATCTGTGTGTGATCTCACTGCCGGGGAGCTGAACTTATATCACAAGAAGATGTAGTGCAGAGTATGTGTCCATTCTTGAAAGGTATTGAGCATGAGGTAAAGAGTAAAACTGAAATATCATATAACTGAACAAAGTAATAAATCAATAATATAATCTAAACATGATAAGGATAGTGAAAAACTCAACATAACTAAATTGAACGCAACTACAAAGTTATAACATGCTGAGACTAAATAATGAAACTTGGTCAATGTAATAGAGTGTGAGTAAATTGTGGAATATACTAATAATTGACGTACATGTGTCAAATGTGGATTTTAATGTATATTCCCAATTGCAAGGACCTAATATACCTGGCCAAAGGTACAAAGGCATGCTAGCGTGATCACTAAACCTATGCCCACAGAGTGGACTTACGACGTACGAGGATCATAGTTCTAGGACTATATGGGTGATCATCACTAGTCCAACTAGGTATTATGCTACTTGGAACCTAGGAATGACTTGAATGAATTCTCTATAGTTCTTCTTGGAACTGAAGATATGCAACATTAAGTAACATTAACACCTGGGGAAACTTTAATTTCATTGGTGAAATCACACTCAAAATGAAGGATGCTTCGATCTTAGCTCAAAAAATTTTGGGGTGTTACAAAAAAAATGCTTAAGTTAATAATGTTTCACTTTCACTACATTAATGTTGCATTTTTAGTTAACAGCTCAGAATATCGAGATGTAAAGTTTGTTTTGACTTATGTTTTATAGCATATGTTCTATTGGGAATAGGTCAAATACTAACATACATCTTTCAAACGTGGATTCTGATGTATATGCCCCATCAAGAGGACGCAATATACCTGGCCATAGGTATAAATGCATGCTAGTGTGATCACTAAACCTATGACCACAGAGGGCACTTACAACCTACGTGGATCATAGCTATAGGATTATATGGGTGACTGACCCTAGTCCAACTCGATATTATGATACTTGGAACCTAGGAATGACTAGAATGAACTTGATATAGTTCTTCTTGGAACTAAAGGAACAACATAAAGTAACCTTAACACTTGGGGAAAATTTAATTTCATTAGTTGTAACGACCTGTTTAGTCGTTTTGAGCAGCAGATTTTAATTCTGGAGAATTGGCTGAGACGACGGACCCCATGACAGACCGTCATGGGCACGACGGACCGTTGTAGGGTCTCGTTTCAGAACACTTAGAAATTTTGAAATTGGGTACTGAAATCGACTCTCTAAACTTCGTGACGACATGGCAGGACGGACCGTCACAGACTCTTTGGTGGAAATTGAGTCTCTGAACTTTGCGATGACCTGCAGGACGGACCGTCGCAGGCACGACGGGCCGTCACAGGTTGCGTAATCCCAGTCTGGGTCGGATTTCTTTAAGTGTTTTAAGGGACGTTTTGGACTATTCCTGCTTTAATTATACAGTTAGTGGGTTAATGTTAATAAGTCTAATTACTTGGGGGTTAAAAAAGGTGACCTTAAGTTAATTAGTGGGTCATTATTGCCATCTTTTATTCTTAATTATATGCTAATTAGGGTAAAAGAAAGAGGGTTTTGGAATTAGAAAGAAAATAGAAAGAACAAAGAGAGAGAGAGAGAGGAGAAACGAAGAGGAAAACACAAGGCTTTGGGAAAATTCTTGCTTGATCAGTAATCTTCGGTGGAGGTAGGTTATGGTTATTCCATGCTATTCGTAGTAAACTCTTAATAGCGAATGATATGTATTGATAGTATTGTAAACCCTGCTATGTGCTTAATTGTATGCTTTCATGAATGTGATTATATAATTGTGATCATTTAAGCATGATGAAGTTATTGAATCCCAAAATCTTGCAAAACCCTTATCTCTTTGTTAATGATGATACCTTGGTAATAAAGAAGGCTTGATGAACTAAAGTAATGAGATTGATGATGCCTTAGTATAAGAAAAGGCTTGATGAATTAAAGTAATGAGAATGATGATGCCTTGGTATAAGAGAAGGCTTGATGAATTGATAGAATGAGATTAGTGGATCAGAGTGTCACGTTCCGACACATAGAATTAAGGGATCGGGTGTAACGAACCGACACATAGTATTAGGGGATCTGGTGTCACGAACCGACACGTAGATTTAGGGGATCGGGTGTCACGAACCGACACGTAGTTTTAGGGGATCGGGTGTCACGAACCGACACATAGATTTAGGGGGATCAGGTGTCACGAACCGACAAGTAGATTTAGGGGATCGGATGTCACGAACCGACACATAGATTTAGGGGATCGGAGTGTCACGTTCCGACACATAGTAGTAGGGGATCGGAGTGTCACGTACCGACACAAGAGGAATAAAGAATATGAGGTAGCGGAGTGTCACGTACCGACAGAAGAGAAATAAAGATAATGAATCTTGAAAGATGCTAATATACTCAATCTAATGAACCTAATTCCCAAATGAGTATGGTATTGAGGCTTAAGTCCTCATGTGCGAACTTGGCGGTATTTATTAATGATTAAAGTACTTGTTGTGCTACATGTTGAGTATCATAGTTGATTTTATGATATTACTTGGTATATTTTGTTTTGTATTTTGAGTTGGCCGATGATATCTACTCAGTACCCGTGTTTTGTACTGACCCATATTTTTATGTTTTCTTCTTTGTATTTGTGGAATTCAGCAAACGTGGCATCGTCTTCGACTCAACAGTAATTCTAGCCAGTCTTCACTACATTGGAAATTCAGGGTGAGCTAATGCTTCTAGCTTGGACTGGATCTTCTTCTTCAAGTCTTGATGCCTTGAACTTTCGGCATGGACTAGATTTCATTTGTTTTAGCTTCTTAGACATTTTTAGTTTAGAAATTTGAGGATAGATGTTCTTGTGATGATGACTTCCAGATTTTGGGGAATAATAGATGTTGAATTTTAGAAATTAATGAATTGGTTTTTCTTAGTGAGTTTAAGTCTTCCGCATTACTTTCTGTTGATATACATTGAAATGTTAAGGTTTAGATTGGTTGGTTCGCTCACATAGGAGGGTAAATGTGGGTGCCTGTCGCGGCCCGGTTTTGGGTCGTGACAAACTTGGTATCTGAGCATTAGGTTCATTGGTCTCATCACACAAGAACGAGTCTAGTAGAGTCTTAAGGAACGGTAGGGGGACGCCTTTACTTTTCTTTGAGAGACTATAAGACTTTAGGAAAATTCCATTCTTTCTTTCTTTCTTTCGTGCTACTACTTGAATCCAATTGGTATCTAGGTGATACAAATTGGTATCTAACCATCTTCACTCTATTTCGCAGATGGTTAGAACTAGAGCAACGACCGCGCCAACACCAACACCGGCAAGACAAGAAACGTCTGAGCCAGCCATTGGGGCTGTGGCTCGAGGAAGATCAGTGGCAAGAGGTCGTGGGTGGACGTCCTCTAGAGGGAGAGGACGAGTACCTAGCCCATCTGATGCTAGGGCGGTGACTCCTCCACCGACTGAGGAAGTGGTAAGAGAGGGTGAGGAAGGGGAGAATGAACAAGTGCAAAATGAGGAATTGCCACCCCAACCTACCCCAGAGATGATCAATCAGGTTCTTGCTTATCTTAGCGGGTTATTTGATCAGGGTCAGGCACCTCCAGTGTTTTCTGCACCAACACCTCCGGATTCAGAGGTACAACATGCAGCCACTATGGCTCCTCGTATGGATGCCTCATTGGACATAGGCACGTTTCCACGTCTGACTACTGGGCCTATAATGACAAATGATCAGCATGAAATTTTCAGTAAGTTCTTGAAAATGAAACCTCCAGTCTTCAAGGGTGCTGAATCTGAGGATGCTTACGATTTTTGGAGGACGTGGTGGTCGAGGTAATGGTGGTCACCAAAACGGCAGAGGTGATGGGCAAACTGGAGCCACTACAACGCAACATGGTAAAGGCAATGGACAGACAAGTAATGGGGCCCATTGTTACGCTTTCCCTGGGAGATCTGAAGCGGAGACATCTGATGCTGTCATCACAGGTAATCTTTCGGTCTGTGATTGCATGGCTTCTGTATTGTTTGATCCCGGATCCACATTTTCTTATGTATCTTCCTCATTTGCTAATGGTCTTAATTTACATTGCGAATTACTTGACATGCCTATTCGTGTTTCTACTCCGGTGGGTGAATCTGTGATAGTTGAAAAAGTGTATAGGTCTTGTTTGGTGACTTTTGTGGGGAATAACACTTATGTGGATTTGGTTATCTTAGAAATTGTTGACTTTGATGTAATTATGGGTATTACTTGGCTTTCTCCGAATTTTGCGATCTTGGATTGTAATGCTAAGACTGTGACGTTAGCCAAGCCTGGGACAGATCCGTTAGTGTGGGAGGGTGACTACACTTCCAATCCGGTGCGTATCATCTCCTTTCTTCGTGCTAAGAAAATGGTTAGTAAAGGGTGTTTAGCTTTCTTGGCACATCTCAAGGATGACACTACCCCAGTACCTTCGATTGAGTCGGTTTCGGTAGTCCGTGAGTTTTTAGATGTGTTCCCTGCAGATCTTCCTGGTATGCCACCGGATAGGGATATTGACTTCTGCATCGATCTTGAACCGGGCACTCGCCCCATTTCTATACCCCCTTATAGAATGTCTCCCGCGGAGTTAAGAGAGTTAAAGGCCCAACTTCAAGAGTTGTTGAGCAAAGGCTACATTAGACCAAGTGCATCTCCTTGGGGTGCTCCGGTTTTGTTTCTGAAGAAGAAGGATGGGAGTTTTCGGATGTGCATAGACTACCGGCAGTTGAACAAGGTAACTATTAAGAACAAGTACCTCTCTCGCATTGATGACTTGTTCGATCACTTACAAGGTGCTTGTGTCTTCTCTAAGATTGACTTGAGATCCGGTTATCATCAATTGAAAATACGGGCAATGGATGTGCCAAAGACTGCTTTTAGAACCAGGTATGGGCATTACGAATTTGTAGTGATGTATTTTGGTCTTACGAATGCCCCTGCTGCGTTCATGAGCTTGATGAACGGATTTTTAAGCCATATCTGGATCTCTTTGTGATCGTATTTATTGATGATATACTGATATACTCTAAAAGTAAGAAGGAACATGAGGAGCATTTGAAAATTGTATTGGAAATGTTGAGGGAAAAAAAGCTTTATGCCAAGTTCTCTAAGTGTGAGTTTTGGATAGATGCAGTGTCCTTCTTGGGGCATGTAGTTTCTAAGGATGGAGTGATGGTGGATCCTTCTAAGATTGAGACAGTGAAGAATTGGGTAAGACCTACTAATGTGTCAGAAAAAAGGAGCTTTGTTGGTTTAGCTAGCTATTATCGTCAATTTGTCAAGGGATTCTCTTCCATTGCTTCCCAATTGACGAACTTGACTAAGCAGAATGTTCCATTTTTATGGTCGGACGAATGTGATGAAAGCTTTCAGAAGCTCAAGACTTTGTTGACTACTGCACCAATTCTCACCTTGCCCGTGGAAGGTAAGAACTTCATTGTTTATTGTGATGCATCTTATTCTGGGTTGGGTGCAGTGCTAATGCAAGAGAAGAATGTGATTGCTTATGCTTCAAGACAATTAAAGGTGCATGAACGTATCTATCCGACCCATGATTAGGAATTGGCCGCGGTGGTGTTTGCATTAAAGCAATGGAGACACTATCTATATGGGGTTAAGTGTGAAGTCTACACGGATCATCGCAGCCTACAATATGTTTTTACTCAGAAGGATTTGAACTTGAGACAAAGGAGATGGATGGAACTACTGAAGGACTACGACATCACTATTTTGTATCATCCGGGGAAAGCGAATGTTGTGGCGGATGCTTTAAGTAGAAAGGCAGGAAGCATGGGAAGTCTAGCTCACTTGCAAGCTTCTAGACGCCCATTGGCTAGTGAAGTTCAGATTCTTGCTAATGACCTTATGAGATTAGAAGTAAATGAGAAGGGAGGATTTTTAGCTTGTGTAGAGGCAAGATCTTCCTTCATTGACAAGATCAAGGGAAAGCTAGTTTAATGATGAGAAATTGATCCGGATCCGAGATAAAGTGTTGCAAGGAGAGGCTAAAGAAGCAAAAGTCGATGAGGAAGGTGTTTTGAGGATTAAGGGAAGGGTATGTGTACCCCACATCGATGATTTGATCACCACTATTCTGACAGAGACTCATAGTTCAAGGTATTCTATACATCCTGGTGCAACCAAGATGTACCGTGACCTAAAACAACACTTTTGGTGGAGTAGAATGAAGCGTGATATTGTTGATTTTATTGCCAAATGTCCAAACTGTCAACAAGTAAAGTATGAACACCAGAGGCCCGGAGGAACACTTCAGAGAATGCCCATTCCTGAATGGAAATGGGAGAGAATTGCAATGGACTTCGTTGTTGGTCTTCCCAAGATATTGGGTAAGTATGACTCCATTTGGGTGATTGTTGATAGGTTAACTAAGTCTGCTCACTTCATTCCGGTCAAGGTAACTTACAATGCAGAGAAGTTAGCCAAACTTTACATCTCAGAAGTTGTTCGGTTGCATGGGGTTCCACTCTCCATCATATCAGATAGAGGTACGCAGTTTGCTTCTATGTTTTGGAAAACATTGCATGCGGAATTGGGTACTAGGTTGGACCTTAGTACTGCGTTCCATCCTCAGACCGATCGTCAGTCTGAGCGAACGATTCAAGTGTTGGAGGACATGCTTCGTGCATGTGTGATAGATTTTGGTGGTCATTGGGATAACTTCTTACCCTTAGCGGAGTTTTCATACAATAACAGTTATCACTCAAGTATTGACATGGCCCCATTTGAAGCATTGTATGTAGGAGATGTAGGTCTCCCATTGGGTGGTTTGATACATTTGAGGTTAGACCTTGGTACTGACCTTCTGAGGAATCGTTAGATAAAGTGAAATGCATCCAAGAAAAGCTTTTAGCGGCGCAAAGTAGACAAAAGGAATATGCAGATCGAAAGGTTAGAGACTTAGAGTTCATGGAGGGTGAACAAGTCTTGTTGAAGGTTTCGCCCATGAAAGGTGTGATGCGGTTTGGTAAAAGAGGTAAACTAAGCCCGAGGTAGATTGGCCCCTTTGAAGTACTTAAGCGAGTAGGGGAGGTGGCTTATGGGTTAGCCTTGCCTCCAGGGCTGTCCGGAGTGCATCCGGTATTTCATGTGTCTATGTTGAAAAGATATCATGGGGATGGAAACTACATTATCCATTGGGATTCAGTTTTTCTTGATGAGAATTTGTCTTATTAGGAGGAGCCTGTTGCTATTCTAGATAGAGAAGTTCGCAAGTTGAGGTCAAGGGAGATTGCATCCATCAAGGTGCAATGGAAGAATCGGCCGGTTGAAGAAGCCACTTGGGAGAAGGAGACCGATATGCAAGAAAGATACCCACATCTGTTTAAAGATTCAGGTACTCGATCTCTCCCTTGTTTTTCTTCTTGAGATCGTTCGAGGACGAACGATGGGTAAATTGGTATCTATTGTAACGACCTGTTTAGTCATTTTGAGCAGCAGATTTTAATTCTGGAAAATTGGCTGAGACGACGGACCCCACGACGGACCGTCATGGGCACGACAGACCGTCATAGGGTCTCGTTTCAGAACACTTAGAAATTCTGAAATTGGGTACTGAAATCGACTCTCTGAACTTCGTGAAGACATGGCAGAACGGACCGTCACAGACTCTTTGGTCGAAATTGAGTCTCTGAACATTGCGACGACCTGCAGGATGGACCGTCGCAGGTACGACGGCCCGTCAGAGGTTGCATAATCCCAGTCTAGGTCGGATTTCTTTAAGTGTTTTAAGGGACGTTTTAGACTATTCCTGCTTTAATTATACAGTTAGTGGGTTAATGTTAATAAGTCTAATTACTTGGGGGTTAAAAGAGGTGACCTTAAGTTAATTAGTGAGTCATTATTGCCATCTTTTATTCTTAATTATATGATAATTAGGGTAAAAGAAAGAGGGTTTTGGAATAAGAAAGAAAATAGAAAGAACAAAGAGAGAGAGAGAGAGGATCGAACGAGAGAAGAGAAACGAAGAGGAAAACACAAGGCTTTGGGAAAATTCTTGCTTGATCACTAATCTTCGGTGGAGGTAGGTTATGGTTATTCCATGTTATTCGTAGTAAACTCTTAATAGCAATGATATGTATTGATAGTATTGTAAACCCTGCTATGTGCTTAATTTTATGCTTGCATGAATGTGATTATATAATTGTCATTATTTAAGCATGATGAAGTTATTGAATCCCAAAATCTTGCAAAACCCTAATCTCTTTGTTAATGATGATGCCTTGGTAAGAAAGAAGTCTTCATGAACTAAAGTAATGATATTGATGATGCCTTAGTATAAGAAAAGGCTTGATGAATTAAAGTAATGAGAATGATGATGCCTTGGTATAAGAGAAGGCTTGATGAATTGATAGAATGAGATTAGTGGATCGGAGTGTCACGTTCTGACACATAGAATTAAGGGATCGGGTGTCACAAACCGACACGTAGTATTAGGGGATCGAGTGTCACGAACCGACAAGTAGAGTTAGGGGATTGGGTGTCACGAACCGACACGTAGATTTAGGGGATCGGGTGTCACGAACCGACACGTAGATTTAGGGGATCGGGTGTCACGAACCGACACGTAGATTTAGGGGATCGGAGTGTCACGTTCCGACACATAGTAGTAGGGGATCAGAGTGTCACGTACCGACACAAGAGGAATAAAGAATATGAGGGAGCGGAGTGTCACGTACCGACATAAGAGAAATAAAGATAATGAATCTTGAAAGATGCTAATATACTCAATCTAATGAACCTAATTCCCAAATGAGTATGGTATTGAGGCTTGAGTCCTCATGTGCGAACTTGGCGGAATTTATTAATGATGAAAGTACTTGTTGTGCAACATGTTGAGTATCATAGTTGATTTTATGATATTACTTGGTATATATTGTTTTGTATTTTTAGTTGGCCGATGATATCTACTCAGTACCCGTGTTTTGTACTGACCCCTACTTTTATGTTTTCTTCTCTGTATTTGTGAAATGCCGCAAACGTGCCGTCGTCTTCGACTCAACAGTAATTCTAGCCAGTCTTCACTACATCGGAAATTCAGGGTGAGCTAGTGCTTCTAGCTTGGACTGGATCTTCTTCTTCAAGTCTTGATGCCTTGAACTTTCAGCATGGACTATCTTTCATTTGTTTTAGCTTCTTAGACATTTTTAGTTTAGAAATTTGAGGATAGATGTTCTTGTGATGATGACTTCCAGATTTTTCGGGAATAATAGATGTTGAATTTTAGAAGTTAATGAATTGGTTTTTATTAGTGAGTTTAAGTCTTCCGCATTACTTTCTGTTGATATACATTGAAATGTTAAGGTTTAGATTTGTTGGTTCGCTCACATAGGAGGGTAAGTGTGGGTGCCAGTCGCGGCTCGGTTTTATGTCGTGACATTAGTGAAATCCCACTCAAAAAGAAGGATGGTTCGATTCCTAGATAAAAAATATTCGGGGTGTTACAAATATACATGCTCGAGTTAATAATGTTTCATTTTCAATACCTTTATGTTGCATTTTTAGTTAGTATCTCAGAATATAGAGATGTAAATTTTATTTTGAGTTATGTTTTATTGCATACGTTCTATTGGGAATAGGTCAAATACTGATTTTGACTAGGGTCAGTCACCTCATACTCCTAGAACTACGTTCCCCCAAAGGTAAGTCTCCTCATACTTAATGATCACGTCATTCATGCCTTAATATCCTTGAAAAGGTATATTGGGTCATCACGATAGGGTGTATACATCAGACTCAAAATTTACCTCATGTGGTTTTATGTCAGTTATTAGTAGCTCCAACACTAAGATTCTAGTGTATTGACTAAGTTACAACTTACAGTTCAGTACTCCGTTTCAGTATGTAATGAATTTGGCCATTACACTAAGTTAGTTCATATTCAACATGTTTAGTTTATTCTTCATGCATATCTTATATAATTGAT
>JAKWIY010001939.1:0-13279 GCA_027704805.1 Solanum corneliomulleri | reverse complement strand
CGCTCAGTTGAGGTGTCTAAGTGAGATTTCGTGTCAAGTTATAGGAGTTACCGATGGTTAGGCCTATAATAAAACTAGTGTACTTGCCGCGCTTCGCGCGGTTATGAAAAGTATTAAAATAAAATTACATACTATTATCAATACTTTAATAAAAATGAATTTTTTAGTTAATCAAATAATTTTATAGAAGAGAAGCTATGAAAATATTTAGATCAAATATGAAATTCATTAAGAAATTAATATATGTGAACTTCGGAAAGTTAAATATTAAAATTAAATTTCATAGAGAAAAAGAGAAGGTAATAAGAATTGGGTAATATTAGAACTATTGAAATGTAAACTTGTGATCATTTTTTTATTTTTTATTTGAGATTTTTTTAGTATTTTTTTTTAATTTATATATGTAAACTGAAATCTGATCGTCCTTTTCTGCTTCTTTGCAATCTTTTATTATATTCTTAGTATAACTTTCGGCATGTGTAACCCAGATGTTGCTAATAGTTACTATTCATGACTATATAGTTACCGAATACTATTATTAATCATTACCCACAATTACAATTACTTGTCTCGTCAAACTCAATCACCACATGTTTTAATTATTTTATTGTATAATTTAGATCAATTTAATATTTGTATTAATAACTTTTTAATAATTAAATTTTAAATAAAAACGTTAAATATTTAAATGATGGAAATAACAATCTTTATTAGTTAAATTTCATATTATATTATTATTATTTTATTATTATTATTATTATTATTATTATTATTATTATTATTATTATTTAGGTTTTAGATATCAATTATTTGGGAAAACTTATATTGGAAAAAAATAATGTAAAATTTAAAATAAAAAAAAGAGAATAAAACAGAGAATTAACTATGCAAAAAGATATTCAAAAAATGAAACATTCAAATTTCTATTTCTTTTAATTTTGTTTGGCTTAAACACAAAATTAAAAACAATATTTCACATTTTAAAATAAATATTGCATTTAATATAATAAATTTTAAGAATAAAGAGTCACAATAATTAAGAGGATTAATAATATGGCTTTAAACTTGTTTGTAACATGATATGAGTAATATTTGTACAATATTTCACTAATAAAGAACATTAATTATAGAAAATGAAAAGACAAAACTAGATATA
The DNA here is from genome assembly GCA_027704805.1 of Solanum corneliomulleri. NCBI lineage: Eukaryota > Viridiplantae > Streptophyta > Magnoliopsida > Solanales > Solanaceae > Solanum > Solanum corneliomulleri. The sequence goes on along the minus strand of JAKWIY010001939.1, from coordinate 12,123 downwards.
TAGAGAAGTATTTTATAAGTAAATAGAAAGGAAGGAAACCAACTATATTTTTAAAATTATAAATTAATCGCACTTTTGAAATAACTTGAGAACCAAAAAAATAACAATCTGAAAATATAAAGAGGGCAACTTGATTTATTAATAAACAACTCGAAATCTTCTAAAAAAACAACAAAAATTAAAAATTTAAGGATTGCAATTTTACACATTAATAAATAATTTGCTTTTTTAAAATCGATGTATTTTCAAAATTATAAATAAACTTTACATTCTTATGTTTTATCATTTTTGTTAATAAAAATTGTTTCACCGAACTATGAAAGTATATATATGTATTGCTTTAAGTAGCATATCAGTATCCATTTACCCATTTCTTATTTCTATGTATTAAAATATTATACGCCATAAAACAATAAACTAATATTTCAATAAAAAAGTGAGAGATGAATTTACCTGAACAAATAATTATTTTTGAAGAGTGTTATCATTATAATATAATCAAATTATCTAAGAATCATATAGAGGTCTAAAGAGAATAAATTAAATATTTTTTTTAAAAGAACTCAAAATATATATCTTCATGAACACAAACAAATAATATTAAATGTATGATTTCAGCAAATAAAGAGTTGTAATTATATTAGACATATCAAATTATTTTTTCTTGTAAAATCAAATTATGCAAGAATGTCTAACCATTTTCATTATAGATATATCTCCTACAATCCGTAAAATATGTTTAAATAAGTTAATAAATTATCCACCAAAAGAATTTAAAAAAATAAAGAATAATGAGATAATTGCATTTAAACACATATAATCATTTTTTACAAAACATAAATAATTCGAAAGGAAACAATATAATAGAAACATTACTTCTTAAGCACTTAAAAAAATAAAGAATAATCAATATATATAGCTCATAATCCATTAATCTCCATCTTTAGATATTTTCATTTCATCCTATATACAAGAGTAAAAAAAAAATATACAAATAAATTATTAGGCCTAAAATGATTCAAAGATAACAAAACAAAATATTATATCTCATAAAGAATAAGGAAAATTACATTTAATCATAAAATTATTCTACATAATAATTTTTGACAAAACATAAATAATTCAAAAGGAATAATATAATAGAAACATTACTTCTTAAGCACTTAACAAATAAAGATAATCAATATGTATGTGTGTGTGGTGTGGTGTGTGTGTATATTATATATATAATATATTATATATATATATATATATATATATATATATATATATATATATATATAAATTCACTAATCTCCATGTATTGATGTTATCATTTTATCCTATATACAAGAGTCAAGAAAAATAATAACGAATACATTATTAGTCGTAAAATGAATCTCAAGGATAACAAAACAAAATAATTATTTAAAAAATAAAAATATGCTGACATATTAGCCTTACTAGCTAATTAAAAGTAAGGTAATGCACAAAGCTTAAAAATATTATAACATGTCTTCCACTAATACTCTAACAAAAAATGAGTACAAAATAACACACAATTTTAGTGTGACTTTATAGTATTAATGTAGCCTTCCACATTAAATAATTAGAAGTTATGAATATGAAAGGATTAAGAGGTTATGAATATGAAATTTTTGAGAGTTATGAATATAATTAGTACTAATTTAAGAATAAAAGTTATATAGTTGAAGAGGTATAAGTTAAGAAGATGATTTTGTAAGAAAAAAAATAACTAAAAAGAATAAGAAAAAATGTCGAGTAAAACAAAAAACAAAAATAAAAAAATGGAGGTCATACAGAGGTGTTACATCACCTCCTCTATGTTCCTCCTTTCTATAGATATATAGACTATTGCTAGAATGACTATCCTAATTAAAATAACATGTCTTATAAATTGTATCCATTTTTAGGTAATTAATTCAATTCTTCTTTTATATTTAATTATTACTATCAAGAATCTCCAAAATCATGTTTCGAAAATCAATTTCTCCTATCATTATGATAAGTCCATTGAGTCTATAAATTCAAACAAAAAAAATCTTTGAAAATCAACTAATTTATACTACACAAAGAATTCTTATATTAAAGAATCTCTCTTGTTAAAGACAAGAAAAACTTTGTCAAAACTAAAAAAATTATATAAAGTGTGAGGAGCTTCAAGAATATTCATTAAGATTTTATTTTTATTCATATATCATTCTTTTGCGCACAAAGAAATAATTATATTTTTTAATATGTTACTTATAATAATAATAATAATAATAATAATAATAATAATATAATAATAATAATAATTTGATGTAAAATTAATATTGTCACGACCCAAATCGGGGACGCGACTGGCAGCCACATTTACCCTCCTATGTGAGCGAACCAACCAATCTAACCCTTAACATTTAATACAATATCAACAAAAGAAATGCGGAAGACTTAAACTCATTAATAAACAATTCAAAACTATTATTTATATCCCCAAAATCTGGAAGTCATCATCACAAGAACATCTATCTCAAATTACTAAACTAAAACTGTCTAAGAAGCTAAAACAACTACTAGCTAGTCCATGCCGGAAGTTCAAGGCATCAAGACTTGAAGAAGAAGACCCAGTCCAAGCTAGACGCATTAGCTCACCCTGAATTTCCGATGAAGTGAAGACTGGCTAGATCTACTGTTGAGTTGAAGTTGACGGACGTTTTCTGCATTACACAAATAACAAAGAAGAAAACGTAAAAGTAGGGGGTCAGTACAACCACAAGTACTGAGTAGATATCATCGGCTAACTCAAAATAGGGAACAGTATATATCAATAACAATGTAAATCAACTACAATACTCAACAGTAGCAATAACAATGTTAATTCATCAATGATACAACCGAGTTCACACATGAGGACTCAAGCCTCAATACCATACTCATTTGGGAATGTAGTTCATTAGTTTGAGTATATTCATATCTTTCAAGATTCATTATCTTTCTTCCTCTTGTGCGGTACGTGACACTCCGCTCCTCTATTTCTATCCTGGGCCGAACGTGGCACTCCGATCCTCATATCTATCCTGGTGTCGGAACGTGACACTCCGATCCTCATATTCATTCTATCCTGGTGGTACGGAACGTGGCACCCGATCCTCATATTCATTCTATCCTGGTACCGGAACGTGGAACCGATCCTCATATTCTATCCTGGTGTCGGAACGTGACACTCCGATCCTCATATTCATTCTATCTTGTACCGGAACGTGGCACCCGATCCTCATATTCTATCCTGGTGTCGGAACGTGACACTCCGATCCTCATATCATTCTATCCTGGTACCGGAACGTGGCACCCGATCCTCATATTCTTCTATCCTGGTACCGGAACGTGGCACCCGATCCCCTAATTCATCAAGCCTTCTTTTACACTAAGGCATCATCATTCTCATTATATAATATATCAGCGAATTAGGGTTCTTTCAAGATTGGGATTCAATAGCTTCATCATGCTTTGTTAATTCATTACAATTTTTCATAATCATAATCATGCAAGCATACAATTTAAGCACATAGCAGGGTTTACAATACTATCAACACATAACATTCACTATTAAGAGTTCACTACGAATATCGTAACATAAAACCATAACCTACCTCCACCGAAGAATTGGAATCAACAAGAAATCTCCCAAGCTTTGTTATTCCTCTTCCCTCTTCGATCGATCAATACTCTCTCAATTCGTGTCTCTCTTTTCTCTCTTGTTCTTTCTCTTTTGTTTTATTCAAACCCTCCTTCTCTTACCCTAATAACATATAGTTAAGTGTAAAAGAGGACAATAAAACCCACTAATTAACTTAAGGTTACCTCTTTTAACCCCCAAGTAATTAGACTTATTAATATTAACCCTCAATCTTATAATTAAGGAAAGAATAGTCCAAAACGCGCCCTTAAAAACGTGTAGAGGAATCCTATTCTGACTGGGATCTGCGTGACCTGTGACGGGCCGTCGTGCCTGCGACGGTCCGTCACGATGGTCGTCGCAACCTCCCCAGATTCCAGGTGGGCTGTGACGGCCCGTCACACCTGTGACGGTCCGTCCTGCACCTCCGTCCTGACGGTCAGAAACTCGTTTCTTATACCAAATTCTCAAAAGTTGAAGTGTTTTGCAACGGAAACTCACGACGGTTCGTCGTGGATGGACGGCACGTCCTGCAGGTCCGTCACAATTACAAAGAGTCGATTTTCAGTATCCAATTTCAGAATTCTAAGTGTCATGGAACGAAATCTCCACGACGGGCCGTCGTGACTACGACGGTCCGTCGTGACACCCGTCGTCCCAGCCAGTTTTCCCAGAATTACAATCTGCTGCTTAAAACGACTAAACAGGTCGTTACAATAGATACCAATTTACCCATCGTTCGTCCCCGAATGATCAAAAAAAGGAAAACAATGGCGAAAAGGAGTACCTGAATCTGTAAACAGCTGTGGGTATTTTCTTGCATATCTGCCTCCTTCTCCCAAGTAGCCTCTTCAACCAGTCGATTCTTCCATTGAACTTTGATAGATGCAATCTCTCTCGACCTCAACTTGCGAACTTCTCTATCTAATATAGCAACGTTCCTCTTCATAAGTCAAGTTTCATCCAACAAAACTGAATCCCAACGGATGATGTAGTTTCCATCTCCGTGGTATCTCTTCAACATGGACACATGAAATACGGATGCACTCCGGACAGCCCTGGGGGCAAGGCTAATTCATAAGCCACCTCCCCTATTCGCTTAAGCACTTCGAATGGTCCAATATACCTTGGACTTAACTTACCTCTTTTACCAAACCGCATCACCCCTTCATGGGTGAAACCTTTAACAAGACTTGTCACCTTCCATGAACTCCAAGTCTCTAACCTTTCGGTCTGCATACTCCTTTTGTCTGCTTTGCGCCGTAGAAGCTTTTCTTGAAAGCTTTCACCTTCTCCATAGAATCTCTCAACAGATCAGTCCCCCAAGGTCTAACTTCAAAGGCATCAAACCAACCAATGGGAGACCTACATCTCCTCCCATACAATGCTTCAAATGGAGCCATGTCGATACTAGAGTGATAGCTATTATTGTATGAAAACTCTGCCAAAGGTAAGAAGCTATCCCAATGGCCACCAAACTCTATCACACATGCGCGAAGCATATCCTCCAAAACTTGAATCGTTCGCCAGACTGACCATCGGTCTGAGGATGAAATGCAGTACTAAGGTCCAATCTAGTACCTAATTCATCATGCAATGTTCTCCAAAACTTAGAAGTAAACTGCGTACCTCTGTCTGATATGATGGAGAGGGGACTCCATGCAACCGAACGATCTAAGATGTAGATTTTTGCTAACTTCTCTGCATTGTAGTCACCTTGACCGGAATGAAATGAGTGGACTTAGTTAAACCTATCAACAATCACCCAAATGGAGTCATACTTACCCATTGTCTTTGGAAGACCAACCACAAAGTCCATTGCGATTTTCTCCCACTTCCATCAGGAATGGGCATTGTCTGAAGTGTTCCTCCGGGCCTCTGGTGTTCATACTTCACTTGTTGACAGTTTGGACATTTGGCAACAAACTCAACAATATCTGCTTCATTCTACTCCACCAAAGTGTTGCTTTAGGTCGCGATACATCTTGGTTGCACCAGGATGTATAGAATATCCGGAACTATGAGCCTCTGTCAGAATAGTGGTGATCAAATCATCGATGCGGGGTACAAATACCCTTCCCTTAATCCTCAAAAACACCTTCCCCGTCGATTATTGCTTCCTTAGCCTCTCCTTGCAACACTTTATCTCGAATTCGCTTAGTTTCTCATCATCAAACTGCTTCCCCTTAATTTTGTCAAGGAAGGAGGATCTTGCCTCCACACAAGCTAACAATCCTCCCTTCTCATTTACTTCTAACCTCATAAGGTTCATTAGCCAAAATCTGCACTTCTCTAGCCAATGGGCGTCTAGAAGCTTGCAATGAGCTAGACTTCCCATGCTTCCCGCCTTCTACTCAAGGCATCTGCCACAACATTTGCCTTCCCCGGATGATACAAGATGGTGTGATATCGTAGTCCTTTAGTAGTTCCATCCATCTCCTTTGTCTTAAGTTCAAATCTTCTGAGTAAAGACATACTGTAACTACGATGATCCGTGTAGATTTCGCACTTAACCCCATATAAATAATGCCTCCATTGCTTCAATGCAAACACTACCGTGGCCAAATCCAAGTCATGAGTTGGATAGTTACGTTCATGCACTTTTAATTGTCTTGAAGCATACGCAATCACGTTCTTCTCTTGCATTAGCACTGCACCCGAACCCGTATAGGATGCATCACAATAAACAATGAAGTTCTTACCCTCTACTGGCAAAGTAAGAATTGGTGCGGTAGTCAACAAGGTCTTAAGCTTCTGAAAGCTTTCCTCACACTCATCCGACCATACAAATGGAACATTTTGCTTAGTCAAGTTCGTCAATTGGGAAGCAATAGAAGAGAATCCCTTGACAAACGGCGCTTGGATAGTAGCTAGCTAACCCAACGAAACTCCTTATTTCTGACACGTTTGTAGGTCTTACCCAATTTTTCACCGTCTCAATCTTGGATGGATCCACCATCACTCCATCTTAGGAAACCACGTGCCCCAAGAGAAGGACACTGAATCTAGCCAAAACTCACACTTGGAGAATTTCGCATAAAGCTTTTTCTTCTCAACAACTCTAACACCATTCTCAAATGCTCCTTATGTTCCTTCTTACTTTTAGAGTATACCAATATATCATCTATAAATACGATCACAAAGAGGTCCAAATATGGCTTAAAAATCCCATTCATCAAGCTCATGAAAGCAGCAGGGGCATTCGTAAGACCAAAAGACATTACCACAAATTCATAATGTCCATACCTAGTTCGAAAAGCAGTCTTTGGCACATCCGTTGCGCGTATTTTCAATTGGTGATACCGGACCTCAAGTCTATTTTTGAGAAGACACAATCACCTTGTAACTGATCGAACAAGTCATCAATGCGAGGAATGGGGTGGTACTGTTCTTAATAGTTACTTGTTCAACTATCGGTAATCTATGCACATTCGAAAGCTCCCATCCTTCTTCTTTACAAACAAGACCGGAGCACCCCAAGGAGATGCACTTGGTCTAATGAAGCCTTGCTAAACAACTCTTGAAGTTGAGCCTTTAACTCTCTTAACTCTGCGGGAGCCATTCTATAAGGGGGTATAGAAATGGGGCGAGTACCCGGTTCAAGATCAATACAGAAGTCAATATCCCTATCCGGTGGCATACCAGGAAGATCTGCAGGGAACACATCCAAAAACTCACGGACTACCGAAACTGACTCAATCGAAGGTACTTGAGTAGTGTCATCCTTGAGATGTGCCAAGAAAAGAACACCCTTTACTAACCATTTTCTTAGCACGAATAAAGGAGATAATACGCACCGGACTGGAAGTGTAGTCGCCCTCCCATACTAACGGATCTGCCCAGGCTTGGCTAACGTCACAGTTTTTAGCATTACAATCCAAAATCGCAAAATTCGGAGAAAGCCAAGTCATACCCAGAATTACATCAAAGTCAACCATTTCTAAGATAACCAAATCTACATAAGTGTTGCTCCCCACAAGTTCACCAAGCAGACCTATATACCTTTTCAGCTACCACGACTCACCCACCGGAGTAGAGTAGAAACACGAATAGGCATGTCAAGTAATTCACAACACAATTTTAGACCATTAGCAAATGATGAATATACATATGAAAACGTGGAGCCAGGGTCAAATAATACAGATGCCATGAAATCACAAACAAAAGATACCTGTGATAACAGCATCAGACGCCTCCGCTTCAGATCTCCCAGGGAAAGCGTAACAATGGGCCCTATCATTCGTCTGTCCATTTGCCCCTACCATGTTGTGAGTAGTGGCTCCGTTTTGCCCATCACCTCTGCCGTTTTGGTGACCACCATTACCTCGACCCCCACGTCCTCCAGAAAAACGGCATCTACCATGACCACCCTACCTCTAGCTAGTGGGGCTCTGTAACTCTGGTTTGGACAATACCTCTTAATGTGTCCAATCTCTCCACATCCATATTCTTCGGGGTTCACGCATCGGCCTCTCAGAGAAGTGTTGACCGTTCTGAGGTGGACCCCCAACTACAGTCTGTAGTGAAGACTGTATTGGTCGAACTGAGTGAACCTCCGGAGTTCTGTCCTCTAGAGTGAGAAGAACCATTAAACTCACCTCCCCTTCGAAAACCTTTGATGTCGATGTCGTGGGGAAGTCATCTGGCTTCACTCCCTCCACTTCTATCACAAAGTCTACCACCTCTTGGAAGGATGTTGCCGTTGCCGTATCTGTAAGGCTGAAATCCGCAATTCTGACCTCAACCCCTTCACAAAACGGCGGATCCGTTTTTGTGGGCTGAAACAAAGTTGGGTGGCATACCTTGATAATGCACGGAATTTGGCCTCATATGCGCTTAACCGTCATCCTCCTTGCTCGAGACTCAAGAACTCATCCCTTTTTCTATCTCTCAAAGTCCTTGGGATATATTTCTCCTATAACAGGGTAGAGAATGATTCCCAAGTCATAGGTGGTGCCTCTGTTGGTTGACACTCAACATGTGATCGCCACCACATTTTGGCGTTCCCTTGAAACTGATAGCTTACGAACTCAACGCCAAACCGTTCTACTATCCCCATCTTGTGTAGTAGCTCATGACAATCAACCAGAAAATCATAAGCATCCTCAGATTCTGCACCTTTGAAGACTGGAGGTTTCAATTTCAAGAACTTACTGAAAAGTTCATGCTGATCGTTTGTCATAATAGGCCCAGTAGTCAGACGGGAATGTGCCTATCCCAATGTTGCATCCATGCGGGGAGCCATAGTAGCCGCATGTCGTATCTCTGAAACCGGGGGGTGTGGTGCAGAAACCACTGGAGGTGCCTGACCGTGATCAGATAAACCGCTCAGATAAGCAAGTACTGGTTGATCATCTCTGGGGTAGGTTGGGGTGGCATTTCCTCATTCTGCCCTTGTTCAGTTTCCCCTTCCTCACCCTCTCTAACTACCTCCTCAGTCGGTGGAGGAGTCACCGCCCTAGCATCAGATGGGCTAGGTGCTCGTCCTCTTCCTCTAGAGGACGTCCTCCCACGACCTCTTCCACGGCCTCTTGCCGCTGTTCTTCCTCGAGCCACAGCCCCAGTGGCTGGCTCAGCCGTTTCTTGTCTTTCCGTTGTTGCTGCTGGTGCGGTCGTTGCTATAGTTCTAATCATCTGCGAAATAGAATGAAGATGGTCAGATACCAATTTGTATTACCTAGATACCAATTGGACTCAAGTAGTAGCACGAAAGAAAGAATGAAAGAATGGAATTTTCCTAAAGTCTTATAGCTTCTCAAAGAAAAGTAAAGGCGTCCCCCTACCGTTCCTTAAGATTCTACTAGACTCGTTCTTGTGTGATGAGACCAATGAACCTAATGCTCTGATACCAAGTTTGTCACGACCCAAATCGGGGACGCGACTGGCACCCACATTTACCCTCCTATGTGAGCGAACCAACCAATCTAACCCTTAACATTTTATACAATATCACAAAAGAAATGCGGAAGACTTAAACTCATTAATAAAACAATTCAAAACTATTATTATTATCCCCAAAATCTGGAAGTCATCATCACAAGAACATCTATCTCAAATTAAAAACTAAAACTGTCTAAGAAGCTAAAACAACTACTAGCTAGTCCATGCCGGAAGTTCAAGGAATCAAGACTTGAAGAAGAAGACCCTGTCCAAGCTAGACGCATTAGCTCACCCTGAATTTCCGAGATGAAGTGAAGACTGGCTAGATCTACTGTTGAGTTGAAGTTGACGGAACGTTTGCTGCATTACACAAATAACAAGAAGAAAACGTAAAAGTAGGGGGTCAGTACAACCACAAGTACTGAGTAGATATCATCGGCTAACTCAAAATAGGGAACAGTATATATCAATAACAATGTAAATCAACTACAATACTCAACATGTAGCAATAGCAATGTTTAATTCATCAATGAATACAACCGAGTTCACACATGAGGACTCAAGCCTCAATACCATACTCATTTGGGAATGTAGTTCATTAGTTTGAGTATATTCATATCTTTCAAGATTATATCTTTCTTCCTTGTGTCGGTACGTGACACTTCGCTCCTCTATTCTATCCTGGTGCCGGAACGTGGCACTCCGATCCTCATATTCTATCCTGGTGTCGGAACGTGACACCGATCCTCATATTATTCTATCCTGGTACCGGAACGTGGCACCCGATCCTCATATTCATTCTATCCTGGTACCGGAACGTGGCACCCGATCCTCATATTCTATCCTGGTGTCGGAACGTGACACTCCGATCCTCATATTCATTCTATCCGGGTACCGGAACGTGGCACCCGTCCTAATATTCTATCTGGTGTCGGAACGTGACACTCCGATCCTCATATTCATTCTCCTTGTACCGGAACGTGGCACCCGATCCTCATATTCTTTCTATCCTGGTAACGGAACGTGGCACCCGATCCCCTAATTCATCAAGCCTTCTTTACACTAAGGCATCATCATTCTCATTATATAATATATCAAGCGAATTAGGGTTCTTTCAAGATTTGGGGATTCAATAGCTTCATCATGCTTTGTTAATTCATTACAATTTCATAATCATAATCATGCAAGCATACAATTAAGCACAGCAGGGTTTACAATACTATCAACACATAACATTCACTATTAAGAGTTCACTACGAATATCGTAACATAAACCATAACCTACCTCCACCGAAGAATTGGGATCAACAAGAAATCTCCCAAGCTTTGTTATTCCTCTTCCCTCTTCGATCGATCAATACTCTCTCAATTCGTGTCTCTCTTTTCTCTCTTGTTCTTTCTCTTTTGTTTTATTCAAACCCTCCTTCTCTTACCCTAATTAACATATATTAAGTGTAAAAGAGGACAATAAAACCCACTAATTAACTTAAGGTTTCCTCTTTTTAACCCCCAAGTAATTAGACTTATTAATATTACCCCTCTCTTTATAATTAAGGAAAGAATAGTCCAAAACGCCCTTAAAACGTGTAGAGGATCCTATTCTGACTGGGATCTGCGTGACCTGTGAACGGGTCGTGCATGTGCGACGGTCGTCACGGTGGTCGTTGCAACCTCCCCAGATTCCAGGTGGGCTGTGACGGCCCGTCACACCTGTGACGGTCCGTCCTGCACCTCCGTCCTGACGGTCAAAAACTCGTTCTTATACCAAATTCTCAAAAGTTGAAGTGTTTTGCAACGGAAACTCACGACGGTTCGTCGTGGATGTGACGGCACGTCCTGCAGGTCCGTCACAATTTACAGAGAGTCGATTTTCAGTATCCAATTTCAGGAATTCTAAGTGTCATGGAACGAAATCTCCACGACGGGCCGTCTTGACTACGACGGTCCGTCGTGACACCCGTCGTCCCAGCCAGTTTTCCCAGAATTACAATCTGCTGCTTAAAACGACTAAATAGGTCGTTACAAATTTTATTTCTTATACTTTAAACAGAGCGTTATCCTAGAAAACTAAAATTTGTTACATAAAATTCACAATATAACTGTATACAAGCTTTGCAAAAGAAAAAAGGGAAAATTGTACATAATAGCAAACATTAAATCAAAACAAATCTTATAGCTATTGTTAATCATTGTAGTTGCGCAGTAAATGTTGCACAATTTTTGCCAATTTGATAGGGACCCAACCCCCACGCATCTAAAAAAAATTGAAATATTTTTTATACAAATTCATTCCCTGTCTTCTCTCTCCCATTTTCTTTCAATTTTTCCTAAAATTTCTTCCCAAATCTTTTTTTTCAATTGTGGTGCCCACGCTCTATTTTATACAAATCCATTAGCTATTTTTACTCTCCCGATTTTCTTTCAATTTTTCCTAAAATCTCTTCCCAAATCTTTTTTTTTCAATTGATTGGTGCCCACGCTCTATTTAATACAAATCCATTAGCTATTTTTACTCTCCAATTTCTTTCAATTCTCCTAAAATCTCTCCCCAAATCAGAATTTCTTAAAAATATATATAGCTTCCC